>WNWK01020679.1:0-35389 GCA_009830355.1 Cherax destructor | reverse complement strand
ACACATGTCAAACAGTGACAAAAAAATGGGTAGCCAGAGAGCAGGATGGAAAACCAGGGGACTGGAGGATGAGTCTGGGAAGGAAGATTGAGTAGCAGAGCTCATGAAAAGGGAGCAAGTGTGGGGAAGGAAGCCAGAAGAGCTTAGCAAAAAAATGGATGAGAGGATAGCTGCAGAGAGCACGAAATGGGAGTTACAAGCCAAAGTAGCAGCAACAGCTGCTACTTTGGCTACAGAGATTAGAAGAGGACCTGAAAAATCAGAAACAGTCTAAAGAACCAAAGATCAGTGCAGGAACTGCTACATGAATCACAAACGAGGTGACCGTAGGGAACACAGGAGTTAAACTCAATGCAGAGTCCATAACAGACCACAGTGGTGCTCAGGAAAAGCTGAGAAGGGAAAATGACGAACCTCTGGGCACATGGACATCAGATAGAGAAGAGACTGAAAAAAAGGAAAGCTGTGATGGAGGCAACTAAATCGACTCGGGGAATGCAAAGGAAAATGCAGTGAGGGATGAAAGGGAGAGGTCAGTTTTTGTGCGATTGAGAGTATCATGAAAGCAATTGGAGAGGATGAAATGACCCAGCTGACAAATTTTCTGAGAATAGGGGGGTTTGCAAGAGGAAAAAACCGGCCAGTCAAAGTGATTTTCAAAGTCGAATCGGTTCGAAACAGGATCCTGCAGGAGAAAGCATGACTAAGGGATATATTGGCATTCCAGAGAGAGTAGAAAGGCAGAAACTGAAAAAGAGGGCACAAAGACGCAAGGAGGAAAGAGAGGCAATGAGTGCAAAGGTTTGCAACAAGACTAGTCCCGGAGCTAAGGGAAAAGTCCTACGAAGACAGTTTAAGGGAAATCGACTAGACGACAATAGAGGACAGGAGAAATGGGGGGAATATGATAACGACATATAAAATACTGAGAGGAATCGACAAGGTAGACAGAGACAGGATGTTCCAGAAATGGGACGCAGAAACAAGGGGTCACAATTGGAAGTTGAAGACCCCTATGAGTCAAACGGGTTTTAGGAAGTATTTCTTCAGTCATAGAGTTGTCAGGAAGTGGAATAGGCCTAGAAAGTGACGTAGTGGAGGCATAAACCATACATAGTTTTAAGACGAGGTTTGATAAAGCTCATGGAGCAGGGCGAGAGAGGACCTAGTAGCAATCAGTGAAGAGGCGGGGCCAGGAGCTATGAATTGACCCCTGCAACCTCAAATAGGTGAGTACACACACACACACACACACACACAAAGTGTGTCCCTATTTGCAGATGATGTGAAGTTGATGAGAAGAATTCAATCAAACGAGGACCAAGCAGAACTACAAAGGGATCTGGACAGGCTGCAGGCCAAGTCCAGCAACTGGCTCCTGATCGCCGATCCTGGCTGCGGTTACTTCAAAATGTAGGAGGGCAAACTCCTGAGCGACCGGACCAACAGCCATTTGAGGAAACGGGTAGTGAGTCGGATTGTCTCTGGGGAGTCACCTTCGTTAGCGTTCGAGTTATAATAATAATAATTGGCTAAACTCAACCTTGAGACGGCCAGGGAACAACGTGCATTTGCTAAGGAGGAGTTTCACAAAGAGAAGGAGAGGAGGCAATTTCAGCGAACCGTAGTTGACAATTTCAGTGTTCAGATATTGGTGTCGCTAGTACCTCGTTTTTTTCTGATTCTGAAACTGAACAATTTTTCGAGTCTTTCGAAAATCAGGCTCGAGCATTGCCATGGTCATTTGAGCATTGGGCAGCACTAGTGTATACAGCAATATACGGCAAAGCGCAGGAATTTACAGCTGGGTTTTGGTGATGAGAACTTCGCTAATTACGACGTTGTAACAGCGGATGTGTTCCGTGCATATCAGTGTATTCCCGCCAAATATAGGCGAGAATTTAAAATGAGCAAGTGTCAGTTGGGTCAGTATTATGTGAACTTTGTTCGTGGGCAAAAAAATTCACCAAGTGTTACAAAGCCAGTGATGTCACTGATGTTGGTGGGTTATTGTAAATGGTCCTAATTGACAAACTTCTTGAGTCAATTGGACCAGAGGTTCGGGTGTTATTAGAAGATCATTCAGTGGCAACTGCATTAGAGGCGGCTAGGCTTGCTCACACATTTGAGGCCAATCGCTCCTTGCCCGAGCGATCCTGTAACTTTTCTTCCCAGCAGCCTGGAATCGACAGAGATCGTCGTGGACGGACCACTGAGTAGATTACAAAGAGGGAGACTGAGGCTGAACAGCGACGTCTTCCTCAAAGTCAGCATGGTGAACAACGACGTCTTCCTCAAAGTCAGCATGGTGAACAACGACGTCTTCCTCAAAGTCAGCATGGTGAACAACGACGTCTTCCTCAAAGTCAGCATGGTGAACAACGACGTCTTCCTCAAAGTCAGCATGGTGAACAACGACGTCTTCCTCAAAGTCAGCATGGTGAACAACGACGGCTTCCTCAAAGTCAGCATGGTGAACAACGACGGCGTCCTCAAAGTCAGCATCGAGCAAGAGACAAGAATCACAAAACTAATTTTACACCATAATCATTCAGAGAAGCTTTAACTAGGCTGAGAATTAATAAAAAACTGTCCACAGCCTATCATCCTCAGTCGCAAGGCGCTTTGGAAAGGTTTCACCAAACCTTGAAAGCTATGTTGCATATGTATGAATGAATCGGTTCCTCTGTTGCTGTTTGCAATGCGAGAAACTGTGCAGGAATCAATTGGGTACAGTCCTTTTGAGCTGAATTTTGGGCATAATGTGAGAGGCCTCCCTGTACGTGCTCAAGGATGGATATGAGAAAACGCCTGCAAGACACCCTACAATTCTACATCAAAATTGCACGTGGCACGTCAGCTGGCTAAGGCCAACCTAAAATCTCCTCAAAACATGAAACAAAACTTCCAAATTTTGCTTCATTAACCCATGAAACAAGGTGTTGGTCCAGGAACCTGAGCCTGGTCATATTTTGAAAGCAATGTTTATGGGACCGATGTGGATAGTCAAAAAAATTCTGATTTAAGCTACGTGGTAGCACCTCTTAATAAACCCAATGCGGTTATAGTCTACCACCTTGATCAAATTGAACTATTCTTTGAGCCACTTATGATCCTAGTAATGACTTTGTCCTCTGTCCCTGACTGTGAATGACCCCGACTCCTTGTACACAATTTCAGAAGTTGAAATCAGGCTTCCTAACTCAGCCATCTTCCATGATCATCGCCCTGTAATGTCGGGACTTTCAGAAGACCAAGAAGTCACACTAACTGACCTTCTGTAAACCTATCGCAACATATTTTCAGATGTTCTGAAAAAGCGCAACTTGGGTTATCATGATGGATGTAGGAACTGCTAAACCTATTAAACATTCTCCCTATGGAGTTAGTCCTAAAAACTCAGCTGGCAGAAGCATGGCTGTCTATGCAGACAGTCAGGGTCTACATCGCTCGGTCACGCTACCCATGGTCGACCCGACCATGAATGGCTTTAAAAACTGGGTCTCTCTCGCAAGAACAGGTCACAGAACAAGTAAAAAAATACATATATACATAAACATATGGACATAGAAAAAACTTCCTCCAGAAAGGAAAAAAAACGGTGTGCTTCGTGGTCTAAGGCAGTGAGCGTCGAAGCAGCACTGCACGCCTTCCTGCGTCTGGACACGTACTGCAACACGGGAGACATGAGCTGTGACGTAACAGGGTACGGTCTCCCTGGGAGGTGAAGCAGACATCTGTGTCGCTGCAGGGGTTCACTCAACTGGGGCACAACTGCTGGTGCCCTCGAGCGGGCGTCCAGTAGTCGCAACAGGGGGACTGGCAAGCGACTCAGGACATTCCTCGACTGGTACTGTGTGGAGCTGTCGCTGCTGGCGAGTGGGGGAGTGTGACAGGGGACTGCTGTCAAGCGTGCGGGGCGCTGGTCACACACAGGGTGACAAAGTAACACACAGGTGCTACATAGGACACACGAGAAACTGCACACATATGCACATGTGGCAACATAGCTTACTAGCAAATGCCCTTTTTCTGTGTAAAAATGTCACTAAGCAATCACGAACATGTGAGAACAAGACTGAGAGGAATTAGTAACACTGACTTATATCTTCTCCCCAAACTATTCGAAAAACAATGAAAATAAAATGATCACTGAAAACTACAGCACTCGACATCATACGGGTGATGTCAGGCGTAGTCGTGATGTCATGGGGGTGACATCGCGATGCGTCAACAGACATCGGGGTGACGTCGCGAGGTGACGTTCGGGAGTGACATGGATGATGTCATGGGGTGACATCGCCAAGTGACATCAGTGGGGACGCGTGGAGTCGGAGCATCGTGACGTCAGCAGCATGGTGGTGACGTCAGGGTTGATGTGGCGCAGACCACAGAGAGTGGCTTGCTGATCCACGTGGTTGTAGATCCACGTGCTTGCTGATCCCGTGGCTTGTAGATCCAGAGCTTGCTGATCCACGTGGTTGGGATCCACGTGGCTTGAGATCCACGTGGTTTTTGTAGATCCACGTGGCTTTCACCGTGGCCGAGTGGCCTGGGACACTCTGATACCGTTCTGGCAAGAATTCACAAGGAAATTACAGAAAACAGCATAGAGGGAGTGGGCAGTGAGTGGTGTATGGTGTGTGGCGGCGTACACTAGGGCGGGTGTGATGGTGAGGGGGCGCGGGCCCACCTCCCTCACCCACAACACACGAGACACGCTCACACTGGGAAATCACCACTAACTCACCTCTGAAGTGCTGAAATAGTTGTGCTGAGCGGGAACAACAACAGCAGAACATGCTGGCAAGGCTGAGCACGTGACTGAGAAACAGCATGGGACGCTGTGGCGTGAAGTCAGTGACGCCATTTCTCGGAGAATTAGACAAATTTCGGCCTGAATCCTGCATGTACCTGTGTCTGGATGCTGGTTTGCAGACACGACATCAGGATAACTCGTTGAGAGACGGTGTTTTGAGAGACTGATGAAGTGGTAAAAACTTCATTCCTCTTCCTTCCCTCGGGGGCACACATCACTGGGGCACCCTGTCACCATTTATAACGACGTTTGTTTGGGTTTTTGGAGGCGTGGTTGAAATGATAATCTTCGGAGGCTTCTTACTTTATTTTTAATAAAGGTGCGGGTAACAGGCCGGTCGGGCCATGGCCCGGGTGGGATGCCGGAGAGGGAGAGGAGTAGGCCTATTGACTGAGTGAAGTTTGGGCGCCAAGTGAGAGTGGGCCAGGGGGGTCTGGGAGACGGGGTACGCCTACCAGGCCTGCCCTCTGGCGGAATACTATGGAAACTAGCATGGCACGAAATATGAACTCAGCTGGCAAACATGGCTGTCTATGCAACAGTCAGGCTGTCTACAAATATGATGTAACCCCATTCGAATGTAGAACCCCGCCTGCCACTTTTCAAGAATTATCCATCAGGCAATCAAAGGACTTGAAGGCATGGCGCTTATATGGACGATATAGTTGTAGTTTCTGATACATGGGATCAACATGTGTCCTGTCTTGAATTCCTCTTGAGAGGTTCAAAACATTTCAACTCAAAATAAACCTGAGTAAATCATCTTTTTTGCCAATCTACTATTACTTCCTTGGGTCATAAAGGTAGTGGCAAAGTAGCCCTAAAATTTCCAAAGTTCTGGATTAAAAATTATCCTGTTCCATAGAATAAAAGTTCTGCAAAAGACTTAAAAATTATAGGATTTTATCTCAAATTTAAAAAAAAAACTGCAGATTGTGTAGCCCCCACTAACCCTCTTATCAGTCAAAAAACTAAATTTTGCTGGACCTCCAACTGTCAAGAAGCTTTTAATCATGTTAAATATCTCTTATGCGGTGCTCCCAAGATTTTCAAAACAATTTGTATTACAGGTTGATGCTTTTGAATCGGTAATTGGGGCGGTTACTCAAGCTTCTGATGAGGGATGTCTACAGCTTGGCATTCTATTCATCCAAATACCAGGCCTATAAAGCGGCCTACTCTACCATTGAGAAGGAGGCTTTGGCCCTAGTAATGCGTGGGTATTTCGATGTTTCTGAGTAGCTCATCACATGTGGTCGCCGTTTTAGGACAACACTACTCGGACGTACCTTAGCTCCATGAAACCAAAGCTTTGTCTTATGTGTTGGACATTACGGTTGCAACCGATAACAACATTTATCACATTGCCGGCAAAGAAAATGTACTGGTGGACACCCCTCTCCAGAATATAATTCGTTAGGATGTCTTAAGGAAAAAGGGTAGTAAGCTCTTTTTTTCCTTTATGGTCATGTAAAATTTTATTAAATCTTAAACCTACACTAGCCCTACTATCTGCTGTCTTGCTGTAAGGTTGTTTCTAACTTGGAAGTTCTTTTGGGACGAACACTACCAATGAGCTGGATGGTTGAAAGGAAAGGCAGTTCCATTAGCAATTTGCCATGGTGGTAAAATACAATGGATGGATGCCTAGTCCTGGCTATTAGAGCCAGGACTAGGCATCCTCCAGGGGGGTGTGGACTAAAAGTATGTGACATTTTACTGGCATATATCACACTCCCAAATAGTCATGCCCTCCCGACAAGCAAACCAGGTGCAAGGGTGTAAGGGTAGGAGCCCCAACGTTATGCTAGTACCTTGGTTCAACCAACCAATCAAAAGCCTGCAAAAATCGTGGGAAGCAATGTGGTAATTGTAATCATCCGGCAGACTTACCTTCAGGTCTGCATTTGCCCTATTGTACATAGCTGTATATATTGCATATAGGCTCTGTATTGTATATACCTGATTACTGTCTGGTGAAGGACATAAAATATTTACCCTCTGCTGCCTTTTTTCTTCTTACTAAGTGGTTATTGTGCTACAAGGTGTACAGGCCAGTAGACTACACCTGTTTTCGTAATATATGTGTTGCACTGAAACTCCCCACAAATAACTCTGAGAATGCCACCATACTTTTAACAGCACACCACCCCAACCCTCTTTCATAACCTAAAGGTCACAGGTCGATTCATTTGGCGAATGGAGACGAAGGGCAAGTCTCCTTACACTTAAGTCTGTCCACCTACCAATATAAGATATCATGGTGATAGCAGACTTATAAGAACATAATGGAACTTAGTCAGCCATTAACAAATGTGTTTAATATCCATCCTAACTGGTGTTGTGCCAGAGATGTGGAAGATAGCTAATGTAGTTCCTATATTCAAATCAGGGGATAAGTCCATTCCATCAAATTACCGTCCAATAAGTCTCACGTCTATAGTAGGCAAATTATTAGAATCAATTATAGCTGATATTATCAGAAGTCACCTTGAAGAACATAATTTGATTAATGAATCTCAGCATGGGTTTACGAGAGGTCGTTCCTGCCTGACAAATTTACTGACGTTTTTCAATAAAACATTTGAGGCAGTAGACAGTGATAAAGAATATGATATAGTTTACTTGGATTTCAGTAAGGCCTTCGATAGAGTACCTCACAAGAGACTCTTAAGAAAGGTGGCAGCTCATGGTATAGGAGGTAAAGTTCTAGCATGGATAGAGGCATGGCTTACCAATAGAAAGCAGAGAGTTTCCATTAATGGGGTCAAATCTGAATGGGGATTTGTCACTAGTGGCGTTCCACAAGGATCAGTTTTGGGCCCATTGTTGTTCATAATTTACATTAATGACCTTGATGAAGGAATTGCAAGTGACATGAGTAAATTTGCTGATGATACAAAAATAGGCCGTATAATTCATTCTGAGGAGGATAACAGTGAACTCCAGGAGGATTTGGATAAATTAATGTCTTGGTCTGAAAAGTGGCAGATGAAGTTCAATGTGGACAAGTGTAAGGTGCTTGTCGTTGGTAATGAAAATATCCCCGAATTTATAAACTAGGTGAAGTAGAGCTTGATCATACAGAATGTGAAAAAGACTTGGGAGTCATGGTAAGCAGAAATCTAAAGCCAAGACAACAGTGCCTAAGTGTGCGCAATAAGGCTAACAGATTACTAGGATTTATTTCAAGAAGTATAAGCAACAGAAGTCCAAAATTATTTTACAGCTCTATACATCACTAGTGAGACCTCATTTGATTATGCAGCTCAGTTTTGGTCTCCTTACTACAGGATGGATATAGATTCATTGGAGAACATACAAAGAAGAATGACTAAAATGATTTACAGTATAAGAAATCTCCGTATGAAGATAGACTTAGAGCATTGAATCTCCCTCTGGGAGACGTAGAATGAGGGAGATATCATCGAGGTGTACAAGTGGATGATGGGCATAAACAAAGGAGATATTAATAAAATACTGAGGATATCGAACCAAGTAAGAACAGAAATAACGGATTTAAATTGGATAAATTTAGATTTAGAAAGGACATAGGCAAGTACTGGTTTTCGAACAGAGTTGTAGATGCGTGGAACAATCTTCCGAGTAGGGTGATAGAGGCTAGGACCTTGGGTGGCTTTAAAAGAGATTGGACAAAATATGAGTGGGAGGGGCTGGGTTTGATTAGTGTCGTGAATACAGGAGTAAATTCTTAGGTAGTGGTGGTTTTGATAAGGACCTGCCTTGTATGGGCCAGTAGGCCTTCTGCAGTGTTCCTCCATTCTTATGTTCTTATGTTCTTATGTCCAATGACGTCCATTAATCTTGTCCCACTTGATGCTATCCACAACTGTCGCCTGTCACGCTGGTACCATCTCACTGCTAGGGAAACAGGGACAACAGGTGTAAGGAAACATGCCCAACGTTTCACCTTCTCCGGATATATATACGAATTTCTGAGTATTTGAGTGTACTTGCGTGTGTCATATTCATGAGTATAAAGCACAATATCATGGCTGGAATAATACATAAATAACCTACACGTAGGAGACTGAAAGTCATGACGATGTTTTGGTCTTAGTTGGACCACTGACTAGTTATAAGTGTAAATAGTTAATGGTACAAGTCGAACCTGAACATCGTTAGTTGAAAATTATTCATGAGCGTTTCCGAATATTCCACATATTCCTGGGTAATTTCTTGTTTCCTACCTGTCGACACCTCATGATTGCTGAAAATGATCAGAGGGTTTAAATAACATTTCCAAAAATTCTGCCTAAAATAAAAACATTTTTACATGCTTTTCCAGCGGGTTTTTTGTTTTTTATTTCCAAAATTATTTGTTAAAGTGTTTTCAAATTTCCTGGTCTACACTCATAAAAGAAAATGTGAAGGGAAGTGGGTAAACTTTTAAAATTACAACTACCTATTACGAATTGTTCATGTAGGTTGATACAAGCAGCGAGATGTGCTCTACAATACACAAAATGTTCAGGACAGGTTGGAAGACACAAGTACTCATGAAGCTACGTTGAATTATGAGCAATCTAGTGATAATGTATAGCATCCTTGCTAGGATTGTATGCTATTGACTCGACTAAATAGCGGTCCAACTTGTATAACACATGGCTCAAATTGTACAAATCATTCCCATCACACTTTATGGAGAGGATTCAATTATGCTTTTTTTTCAATGTAGAACTGTTGAGAACAATGCCCTACTCGTCGGGTGATTTCTAGAGTTACTATAGTTGAAGATTGCATTCAACTCCTACGTTCATCCTAATCGAGTACTGGTTTTGGGCTAATCTAATTTCCAGCAGCTTACCCAACTTCAACTCCTCCTCTGTTGGATGATGCATTGTTTATCAACCTGTGCTTCACTGCCCCATTATTCTTAAATAACAGTATTTGTATTGAATCTTTGCAGTGCATCATGCAGGCTCCATAGATTTTCATTGAATAGTCAAACCAGCACGTTTTACCTGGAAGAGACTTTCCAAGGTTTTTTCCCTGTAGAAAGTTTTCCTAGCTAAAAAAACACATTCTTAGCTATAGTCACAGTGTATCATCTACATATCTAAACCACTTAGATTTGTTTGGAAGGATATCTTTAAGAAGTTCCATCACATTTAATTCCACATATAAACTATCAAGGACGGGAAAGAGTGAATTTACCATAACCATAACTTGTTTTTTGAGCATAATATTTACGCTCAAATACACTTATAGTCTATAACACTCAGTTTAATTACATGAATAATTATATTCATGGGACAGGGAATTTTCCTCTTTCCTCTTTGAAATACCTTAAATCAGGGACAGTACATCGGAGATACTTGTCCTATTTTTACAAGCACTTTTTAAAGTGTCACATTGGCCACCCAGCTCTTGACGGGTGCGGTGTGCTGTTCTCTGGGCTGCACCTAGCGGTGATCAACGACAACTTCATTTTCTGTAAACATGGCGACGGCGAGCAGACGCAGGATTAACACAGTCTGTATAGATATGGTGACAGGGTCTTTGCAACCGGCTACTGCGGCTACAGTTCTGCCAAACATATTAAGAGACGTTTATGGTTTGGAGACTGCAGATTTGTATGGCGTGGCGCTCAACGGCGTTAATAGAGTCTTTGTAAAACTCTTAACGGCTGAGGTGTACGAAAGGACTGTCGACCGCCATCAAGACAGAGCCTATACGGTACATTCTGGCCTACAAGTGCGACTGAGGCGTGTCGCATAGTTACACTTGGATCAGGGTTAAGAATGTGCCGTTTGAATCGGACTCGGTGGACATCAGCCAAGTATTTGGAGCTTACGGCATTGTGCATGCTGCCATGCCCGGGAAGTGGAGCGAGGGTCCGATGGTGGGCATTTTTGAGGGGACATACTCACTGAAAATGACATTACGCAGGCCGATTCCATCTTACGTCGTACTGCCAGAATTTAGGACTCAGCTATACGTGACGTACATGGGACAGCAAGGACCTGCAGGTTTGCGGGGCATACGAGCATGTGGCTGCTGACTGCATGCGGAGGACGGACAACGGGTGGATACTGGACGACGAGACCTGGAAGTAAGGACGCACGAGGTTGTGCAGGATCCGGTGGACGCTAAGGAGGTCGGAACTAGATTATGGAGTGAGATTGTTGATGGATCGCAGGTGTGTCATACGTTGCCAAATTTGTCTGTACAGGAGGCTGCGGCTGGTGGCGAGATGCACTCAGGCAACGGCGAGGATTTCCCTTTGGAGGAGGTATTACAGGAGATATTGGACGACCCGTGCCAGTACTTAGTGTGGATGCATGTGAAGGTTTGGATGCGGCAGTGAGTGTGGTGGATGAGTTGGTGAGTAGCAGTGTTGAGCAGCAGTCTTTAGTCAGAGAGCATGTATCGGTTGAGGTGCATCGGCAAGAGAGAGACGAGAGGGATGATAGTATGGAAGTGGTGCCTGGATCGAGGAAGTGGTCGGGCACAGTGAGTGATAGTGAAGATGTATTGAACCCAGCACAGAGGACAGGTAAAAAGTCGATGGTGGAGGGGCGAGAAAGGACCTGGGAGTTTTGCATGATAGAGAAAAGGTCAAGGGTGGGAGGCAGTTGAGTAAAACAGGAGGTAAAGGGAAGGCGGTCTCGCAGCCTCCACCGTGGCCTAAGGGCAAACCCCTACAATTGTTTTCAAGTGTCTAACATTAAACGTAAATGGTCTGCGGAGGAAATTAAAGGGCATGGGTAGAATGCACATTGAGGAGGTATGGTGTGAATGTAGTCTTTTTACAAGAACATAATTTTCGTGTGAAGCGAGTTGCAGTTGAAGGGATATAAGGTGTATGCTGGTTCATCGGGGAAATTAAAGGGTGGGGTGGCGGTAGCAGTCACAGACTCTAGCCCTTTTAAATTATATGCTTGGGAAGAGTGTGGGGGTCGGATAGTGAGGTAGAGGGGAGTGGGTGGGTGCGGGTATGTTTCATGGGTGTATACATGCCGGCAGAACATTCAAGGAAGGTGAAGGTGGAATTTGTAAGGGATGTAATGATATATGCTTTCAGGGTTTACCTGGGGTGTCGATAGTTGGGGGATTTTAACTGCATAATTCAGGAGAGGGATGTTGAGCCTAGGGGGCGGGTGTGTGTTGGTTGAACTGAGGATTTATTAAGAAGTGCGGGGTTGGGGATGTAGTTGGGGTAGGGGTTCCGGGAGCATACTTTTGTTATGAGGGGTTATGGGGCTAGGTTAGATAGGATTTATGTTTCCGGTCTGTTGTGGTGGGTAGGATTAGTTATTTGGATGTGGGTTTTTCTGATCATAGGGGTGTTGGCTGAGGTAGATTGGTCAGGAGTAGCTAAGTGGTATAGGGATATTGGAAATTGAATGTTAGGTTGTTATCGGGTGAGGATAAAAGGGTTGAGTTTGCGGATGGTGGGGTAGGTTATGGGAACGAGGGCGTCGGGAGGAAGATTTGGTGGGTTGGTGGGTGTCAGTGGAAAACCACGCATACGAATGTTTTATCAGAGATTGGGAAAGGAGGAGGTGGAATGGCGATATGGGATGCAACGATATTTAGAAGGCCTGCTACAGAGTTGTTATGTAAGAGGGGATATGCAGTTACGGGGAAATTAGGGAATTAAAGAATAGGTTGATAGAAATACAGAATGAGAGGTTTGGGGCGTGTAGGATGAAGGCGGGTATAGATGATGTTTTGTGGGGGGATAAACCCTCAAAATATGTGTTAGGTCAATGTAGAGTGCGTAGGGAGAGAAGGACAATGGAATATGTGGAAGTAGAGGAAAGTGCAGATGGTTATGAGCCGGGAATGAATATTAGAGGAACAGAGGCGATAGGGTGTACGTGGACAAGTGGTTTCAGAGGTACCTGAGTAGTGTGGATGTGGAGTTGAAGGCTTGTAATATATCTTACAGAGGGTATTGTGGGGAGGTTAGAGGAGGGGATAGGGAGGGTATGGGGGGGGTGATGAATCGGATGAAGAGGGATAGGAGGATGGGGAAAGGGATGGGGATGGGTGTAATGGTCTTGGTGAAAAAGGGAAAGGTAGGTAATATGTTGAGTAATTACAGGCCACTGATGCTCATGAATGCAGACTATAAGATCTTTGCAAAAATATTGGGAAATAGATTGAAAAGGGTGCTTGAGAAGGTGATTGCATGGGGGCAGGGGGGGATCCCGGGTAGAGGGGTGCTAAAGGGACATGAGAGGATTAAGGGTTTTTTAGATAGTGGTAGGGGGGGAGGCATCTTAGCTTTGGACTGGAAAGGGGCGTATGACAGTGTGGAACGTGAGGTGTTGTTTGAGGTGATGAGGAGACAGGGTTTCGGGGAGGAGGTAGTGGATTGGGTTCGGGCATTATATGTAGGTGCTTGCGTTAGAATACAGGTGAATGGCAGGCTTGGGGGTGTGGTGGAGATGGATAGGGGTCTGCGACAGGGGACAACCCTGTCGCAGATTCTCTTTGCATGCGTGCAAGATCCATTCTATAGATTAGTGGACGGTGGGGTACAGGGAGGGGGGCCGGCGGGATAGAGGGTGTTGTGGGTTATGTAGATGACACCACAGTGTCAGTGGTTGGTTTTGAGACGGTTCGGAGGTGTTTAAAGACTTTTTGTGAGGCCACTGGGATGAGCGTGAATGGTGCAAAGTCGAAAATGTTGGAGGTAGGATCCTGGGTGGGGGGGAGCTTGGGTCAGAGGTATGGGTGGTTCGTGGTGGATAGCATCACTATCTGTGGAATTGTATACATGAGGGATAGGCATCAAACGAGAGAGGTGAATTCAGGTCGAGTGGTGCAAAGGGCGAAGTTGTGTATGTCTGCATGGAGGCCAAGTGATCTCACTTTGCGACAGAGGGTACTTGCTGTCAATACATTGGTCTACAGTAGGATTTGGTATGTTGCTGGTGTGTACCCACTGTTGCAGGTGGATGTGAAAGAGTTGGAGCGTAGAGTATTCAAGTATATCTGGGCGAATGGGAGGAATTGGTTGGGAAGGAAATTGTTAGGAACGGGTAGGGATGGGTGGTTTGGGTTTAATTTGGTTGGAGCGGAGACTGGTGTGTATGTATGTGAGACGGTGCTTGGTGAGGAGAGGGGGCTTGGGGGAAAGGAGGAGGGTGGGGTGGGGGTGTATTGAGGGGGATGAGTGAATGGTGGGGGGGAAAGGAGTTAGATTACTGTAGAGATTTGTTGAGGAATTTATTGGTAATTAAGGAACCACATAAAATGAAGGTGAATAGGATGATGGGTCTTGGTGCGGAGGCTAAGGTTGTAGAGGGTGCAGCGGTTTTTCCAGTATATGATTGGGTTCGGATATGGAGGGGTTTTAGAGGACTTAGGTTACGCGCAAGAGATCGTGAACAGATGTACAGATTTTTACATGGGGCGGTAGCGTCAAGGGCGGTATTATTCAGTATGGGATTGGTACAGGAGGGCAGGTGTGAGAGGTGTGGTATGTTGGAAACTGTCTTGCATGGGATATATTTCTGTGAAGCTTTGGGGCCGGTGCGGGAGTGGATGGGGGGGGTGGTAGGCAAACTTGGGGGAGGGGGGATACAGTTGTTGAGGGCACTGTTCCTGGACTTGGGAGGATTGGATGACAGGGTTAGGAGAGGCCTAATGCATTGTTTGGTTGATTTCGTGTGTGGGTCATGGAGATTGAGGGAGGTGGGAATAAGGGAAAGAATTAGGGCATTGGCTGCGGTAATGTACCGTACGAAATGTAGAAACAGGCAAGTGTATGGGAGGGATTGGGATAAGGATTTTAGTTCGGCTTATAGGAATTTCCGGGTGGGAGAGATATTAAGTGGGTTTGTAGGAGTTTAAGGGGGCTTGGCTCTGCGACTTGCTTGGGAATGTACGGTTGTGGCTTTGGTATGGCCTGGATGTTGCTTGTGATTGACTGAAGTTGGTACGGTTGGGGGGGACGGTTTGGTGGGTGGGGACGGATGACCTTTATACTGGGTGACGGGAGACAGATGGGTTTGGGTGTGTATGTTGTGTGATCGAGTGGGGATGTGGATTTGGGTGTGTGGGTTATTTAGGGGGGGGTTGTAATTGGGGAAGAGTAAGGGTTTGTCCTGTTCAGTGCTGGGTGTTCAGTTATGGTGTAAGTGTGTTGATGTGGAGTGTTATTATTGAAGTTTGTGTATGGTCTGAGGTACTGAAACCTGGTTGATGGGTCTGTGGCCTTCAGGCAGATTCAAGACTTGGTGATGTTAGAGGACGGTAAAATGTTTGGTTACTGTCACATGAATTTGGTGTATTTTATATATTTTTCGTCATTGTACTCAAGAGATGACAAGGTTTGACTGGTCATGAGCAGTGGAACTGTGTTAATAATGAATAGGACAGGTGGTACTTGTGGTATCAAGTTTAGGGTGTGAGTGGGTATACGTGGAGTGCATGTCATCTGTATGATTGAGTATAATATATATTGTGCCTGTGTGTGGAATACTATAGTAATTTGTGAGAAATGTACATTGTTTGGTGTACGACATTACTGTACCAGTGGATGTGGAGTGGTAATGGCTTGGAGCTCTTATCATATTGAAGTGGACAGATATGTGGTACACGGGACAGGATACAGTGGTGATTTACGCTATCTGTTTTATATATTGTACATCCATTCTGATGTAATAGGGTCATACGTAGGTTATTGGATAATGATTCTGGTTAAAATGTAATAGGTGCATATAATTGTATGCACATAGTGAATGGCGGGGATAGGGATTTTATTGTTTTTTAATTGTTTTACTGGAGATTGATTATCTGTATGTTTTGTATTGATTTTGTAATTATTTGCATTAGTGATTGCGGTCACAGTTATTTATGGATATGTTTTGTAATTCTGTTTAAAACTAATAAAATGTAAAAAAAAAAAAATCAGGGACAGTAATACTGGTTAATAATATTGTGACTTTAAATCTAACGAGAGTAAAGTCATGTGAAACATTTACCTTCGGGAACCACTTTGTAAAGGTCAACGTTACTTATAAAAAGAACATGTAAAATCTTTCCTCTCAAGAGAGTTAGGAGTTTAACTAACCATATAGATATATTGTAGATGAATGGTTCAGAGAACCGACAAGTTGATAAATTAGACACATATGCAACACTTGGGTATCTTTACTGATGAAACGTTTCGCCACACAGTGGCTTCATCAGTCCATACAAAGGAAAAAGGTGAGGAACAGGACCAGTTTAAGGTAATCAGTCCCTCGGCCTTGAGTCGATGTAGTCAGTTCATCAATCTTGATAAGAATACAGCATATGTGCTAGGAGGCAGCTTATATACTGTAGGCAGGAGAGGTGCAGAAGTCGTAGGTGGTGTCACATTTGTCCAATGTGGAAGTAGGTCGTGCCCAAGGGATGGGCAAGTGCTGAATTCCCTGTATTAAGATCCCAAGATGTTGATGTGTCAGACAGGATGTAGAGGAATGGTTCAGAGAACCCAAGTGTTGCATATAAGACTAATTTATCAACTTGTCGGTTCTCTGAACCATTCATCTACATCCTGTCTGACACAGCAACATCTTTGTATCTTAATACAGGGATTTCTTCACTTGCCCATCCCTTGGGCAGGGCACGACTTACTTCCACATTGGTCAAATGTGACACCACCTACGACTTCTGCACTTCTCCTGCCTACGGTATATAAGCTTCCTCCCAGCACATATGCTGTATTCTTATCAAGATTGATGGACTGACTACATCGACTCAAGGCCGAGGGACTGATTACCTCAAACTGGTCCTGTTCCTCACCTTTCTCCTTTGTATGGACTGATGAAGCCACTGTGTGGCGAAACGTTTCCTCAATAAAGATACCCAAGTGTTGCATATGTGTCTAATTTATCATATATATATATATTATTTGTAGCAGAGCCTACCAAACTTATAATAGGATGAGCCGGGTTCCCTGGTTTATGTGTTTTGATCAATGCATTATCCATTATATTAATTAATTCTCTTTAAAAACGTTTTAAAGCGTACGTTGAAATGACAGTTGATTTCGTCAAGTGGAATCATTGTGGCTTTTATGTTTCGTTGTCACTTATTGTGAAAAATTATTACTGTTATTATTATTATTATTATTATTATTATTATTATTATTATTATTATTATGTGAGTAAATTACCTGCAGGAGGTTTACAGGATATCACCTGAATTATTACATGCAAATAATTTGGGTGAGTTAAGTGGGACTTAGTCACAGTATGTCATTAAATTGCATTTCCTTCGATGCCCACTTCCTCACCACTCTCACAAAAAGTTAGAATTGACATTAAATTATTAATAATATTAGAACCAGCTACTCTCGTAATTAAATTTGTGTTGACTATATGATTAGACTTGCTGGGTACACAAAATATAATTATTATACATAAATTATTAGTGTTATTAGAAAGGAAATTCTTATTAACACTACCATTTAATTACTGGAAGACACTTAATGCTGATGGAATACACCTTAACCTTACCCCTGGCAGCTAGAATTGACGATGGTCAACGCAAAAGCTACTGCACATTTTATGGGCAAGCATTACTTAGCTGAGGGGTGCTCCTAGGAGAATTGTTGTCCTCTATTTTTCCGTCCACCACACGCAATTCTTGAGGTCCCATAAATTCCCTGTCCCAATTCTTCAGCAGGAACGTGTCAGCAGTTTTTAAATTACGAATTGAGGCCGATATACACCAACTTGGTCTCGGAAGACGCCGAATTATTAACAGAATTTCCCACCACAACCAGTGTTCACAAACTGAAATTGGCGTCCCCTCGGCGTCCCTACTGGTTGTTCCACCCCCTTCATTTAAAATTTCTCGAATGGTCCAAATAGCATCATATTTTATTACACAATTATGATTATTTTACTATGTCAGGAAATATTTGGCTAGTATATTTGGTTCATATTATAGTAATTATAATAAATTTGCTAAGCCAGGAAATATTTGGCTAGGATATTTGGTGCATATTGTAATAATTATACCAGTGCCTCATTCTACAATTAGTATAACCAGTGTTCATTAATTGAGTCTAATACATAAAGGAGCCATGGATGAAGGTAATGTAATTAATGCAGATGGTAAGTCCACGGGAATTTAGGCTATAAAAGCCTCATTAAATACAAAGAAGGGTTATGTGACCAGAGCTTATAATAAATGCCTGGAATTGGTAGCAGAAGAAGCTGTGAATAAGGTTAATTTAGAATTAAATTTGGAATTAGAAAATAGGTATGTGTCATATAAATTGTATTACACAGAATATGAAGGAGATCTGCTGGTGAATTGTGCAGATGATAATGAGAAGGAATTATTAATTAATCACTATTATGAACTGAAAGAGAAAATACTATCATGTAAGAGTCAGGTATTAAATAAATTAAAAAGTGTAAATACTTTAGTTGACCAGTCTATTAATATAAATGTCAGGTCTTTGCTAAAACTCCCAGAGTTGTGTGTACCAACACAGTCCAGGAGATAGCTGGGAGGAATTCTGGTCAGTATTTAAGGCTGCTGTACATGTGAGGAATAACCTAGCAGATGTCACAAAATTATTTTATCTCAAAGGGCAGGTCAGAAGCGATGCTTATGACCTGATTCAAGGATTCCAAAATATTGACTAGTTATCTGGAGGCAGTTGACTTGTTAGAGGTGACCTTTAGTAATAGGGAGCAAAGTAGGTTAGACCTAGTAAATATTGTGATAAATTTATGAATTCCAGAACACAATTACCACAATTTGCAAAAAATTAGGGTCAAATTAGAAAGCACTCTTAAGTCCTTGATTTGCGTGAAACAGACTGGATATTAAGTGCTGTCTTACAGAATAAATTATCTAATAAATGCTACAAAGGTTTTTTCTCTGGAGGAAATAAAATTAGGTCTACAAGAATTAATTATTCAATTATAGACAAGCCAACCAAATAATTCTAAGAATGTAACACATGATGACTATAATGTATCTGTCAAGTCTAACAAATGAAAAAAAATATCCTAATGTTAATAATCATAATTCATCCCATAAAAAGGGTTGCATAGGTATATATCAAGTGGTAGGAACCAAAAATAATGGTTCTCCACATCAAATTAAGAGGACTAAGTACCTTAATAAGAGTGGGCTAGTTAATAATGGGCAAGTCAAGCAAAAGAGGGATTGTCTTTTTTGCAAGAAGAATTGTAATGATTATAATTCATGGGATGTTAAGGTGGAAAGATTAGAAGAACTTGACAGATGTATCAGACGTTTAGGCAGTCATAGTGTAAAAGACTTATGCCAAACTGAATAATTGCTATCAGTGCCACAAAGGAAGGCATTATGTAGTAATGTGTAAGGGTTTGGAGCCTTGGTGGCAGTACTGAGCAACTTCCTTTCTCCAAGATGGCAGACCTGTACCACTGCAGAGTCAATACTGTGTGTATTGAGCTGCTCCAGGGTGCCGTGTACCAGAGTAATGTGGATGTTATCCTGCCCCTGATTGTGAGGGATACCAACGGAATCCCTATTGAGGCCCTGTATGGCATTTCGTTAAATGGAGCAGCGAGAATTTTTGTAAAATTCAACTCCAGCAGTGCCTATGAAGGGATTGTTGACGAGTATCAGGAGAAGCGGATCGTCGTAAATTCTGCACTGGAGGTGAGACTACGGGACGTGTCGGACCAGTACAAATGGATTAAAGTTCGAAACGTCCCTTCTGAAGTGTGTGAGGCTGACGCCAAGAAGGTTTTCCAGCGATATGGTGTTATACATGCTGTCAACATCGGCCGGTGGTCCCAGGGCCTATATGCTGAGATGTCGGAAGTGATGCGAGATGTGAGAAGGCAAATTCCCTGTTACGTTCTGTTGGACAATTTCCGTTCTCAGGTGTATGTCACGTACGTCGGACAGGTACGTAAGTGCGGCTATGTGGGGCAACTGGTCATATGGCTGCATATTGTGCTCAACGGAGAGATGGGCATCGTCAGAGCCATGCTTCTGGTGAGGAGTGTGAGGTGGATCCTGAGGTTTGTGAGACTGCAACAATGGATGTGGGTGTGGCAGTGAACACGGAGGTAGCGACTGTTGTTGAAAAGGAAAATGCTACACGTTGGAGTGAGGTGCTGGAGGCGGCTGAGGAGGTGGTGTTATCTTTTGTAATAATTGGCAAAGGGCAAGGGAGCAGAACTCATCTAGAGTAGTGGATGCAGCATTGGGAAGGTTGGTGGGTTGGAGGCCGGGGGTGGTAACCATGTTGCAGAGGGTCATGGTGATTAATGTGTTTATAGTCGGCTGTGGCATGTGGCAGCAGTGCATCCGATGGTAGCGGAGGATATTTCAAGACTGCAGGGGAGGGTTTTGAGGTTCATATGGGGATATGGGAGACACTGGTTGGTGAGAGGGGTCGTGATGGGAGGCTTTTGGTTTCATGTACTGGAGTCTGTGGTTTGTGATGGTGTTATGGTGGTGGGGACTTGAACCCTTGTGTATTTTTGTGTATACCAATGTTTTTTTAAATAAAAAAGAAAAAAAAATTAAAAATTCGGGATAAAAGGCGTAAATAAAAAAAATTAACAGCGTTATTGGACTAAGGATCACAATGCACTTTTATAAAACGTAGTTGTCTTAATGGTATGAAAATGAAAAAGGGGGGATCCTACAAATTGAAAATTATCTGGTTGTCTGTCAGATAAAAGGGCCAAGTTGTACGACACTGTATGTAAATGTCGGCTTGGACAATGAGAGAAAACGAATCAATGCAGTTATAGTTGATAGGATCCCATAGAAAATCTCTACAATAGGGCTACCTGGAGGGCATTCCGGGACCTTCTTGTGTGAATAATGACTCAGTAGGGCCAATAGATCTTCTAGTAGGGAGTGATTGTTTTGCTACATTTGTGAAGGGTATGGTAAGGAAATGTGGTATTAATCTTCTAAAATTAACAGGAGGTCATGTAATCTATGGTAAGCGTCACCGCTCTGATAATAACTAAATGGAACAGTAAACATTTGTTAGTGTTATAATCTAATAATTGTGTTAACAAATGGATAGAGAGATGAAACTAAATTGTTGTTAAAAGGGAAATTTGTAAAAGGTTCAATAATAGATAAATTATAGCTGTATTTACATGATGTAATTAGGTATAGAGATATAGGTTACAAAATGAATTGGGTGAATATAAAATGTATCCTTTCTTTATACCATAGCCCATTCTCTGATAATTTTAGTTATAAATGTGTGTAAAAATTGTAAAGCAAGGTGGAATACAATTTTAATTAAGTCGTGTATCAACGACCATCCCCCGATTTTTTTTACATAATTTCCTAAATGTAGAACATATGAATGAATAATACAATAATTCTGTAATAAAATATGAAGCTGTTTGAACCCTTCGAGAAATTTTAAGTGAAAGGGGATGTGGAATAGCCATTGGTGACGCCGGGGAGGGGAGACGCCATTTGCAATTTGTGAACACTGGTTGTAGTGGGAAATTCTGTTAATAATTCGGCGTCTTCCAAGGGCAAATTGGTGTATATCGGCCTCAATTCATTATTTAGAAATTCCTGACACGTTCCTGCTGAAGAATTGGGACAGGAAATTTTCGGGACTTCAAGAATTGCGTGTGGAGGACGGAAAAATAGAGGACAACAATTCTCCTTGGAGCACCCCTCAGCTAAGTAATGCTTGCCCATAAAATGTAAGTAGTTTTTGTGTTGGCCATTTAAATTCTAGCTGCCAGGGGTAAGATTAGGGTATGTTCCATCAGCATTAAATGTCTTTCAGTAATTAAATGGTAAGTGTTAATAAGAATTTCCTTTCTAATAACACCAATAATTTATGTATAATAATTATATTCTGTGTACCCAGCAAGCCTAATCATATACAGTCCACACAAATTTAATTACCAAAGTAGCTGGTGTTAATATAATTATTAATTTAAAGGAGTTATGAACATTCAGGAGGGACCTCTGGATCTGTAAACAATCTTCAGCAATAATTATTATATTGTTAATATAGGAATGAGCTACACCTATAAGGGCTACATGACCCTTGTAGGCTTAGCTCTTCTTTTTGATAATAATAAGTGACAATCAGGTTCTAAATATTTCATGGATCAGTTGTTGTTCGCCTGACTGTAGGAACAATACTACTACTTGAACGGACCTCTGCTGTCAGAGTCTAATTCCCATCAGGAGGTTCACTAGTAAACATTCTAACAGCAATTCGTTGTGTATTCTTTCAAAAGTAAATTTTAATGAAGAGGAAAGCCTGCCCAGAATGTTAGTCGAGGCATAGTGTTAGTGCTGACTAACACTAACGAGATCACTAGTCAAAACCCACCATCCCAGTGAACGAGTGTTACATAAAATATGGCTCGTCTGTATTCAAAACAGGCAGTTACCACAGTTTTTAATTACTGTGAGGGAGTTATTTGTGTGCAACACAACACCCACCTGTTAAGTCTTCTCGACCCATAATATTCCAGGGAATGACAAACAAACTGCAAAGACATGGTTTAAATAAACACACTTAACAGACATGCTTGCCTCGTTACTGTAGGAACGTCAGATAAGGTGAAAAATAATGTGTTTGAAAATAATGTGTGAAAAATGTGTTGGAAAGTTATTTGTTTGAAGTTAAGGTCTTGGTCGATGATGTTTTGGAATGTGAGAAGTTAGAAGTTGAAGATTTGAAGGGAAGAATTGGAAGGGGACGTATTGGAAAGGATGGTGATGGAAAGTGAGGTGTTGGAAGGTGAGACGCTGGAAAGGGAGGTGATGGACATCGAGGTGTTGGAAGGTGAGATGCTGGAAAGGGAAGTGATGGAAAGTGAGGTGTTGGAAGGTGAGATGCTGGAAAGGGAGGTGATGGACATCGAGGTGCTGGAATGTGAGGCTGTTATGACAAGGGTGTGAGAAATTATGTACATGAGGTTCACAGGTACTGACCTGAATTTTTACATACTATACATAATTTAGGGCAGATATATTCAAATTAAAATTTACACTTACTGATGTTAGTTGTACCTCGAAAACAGATAGAACTTCAAGCATAATAGATCAGAGCACACTACTTCCTACGATGCCCAACCACTCCCACACACATAAGTTGGACCTTAAGATATATAAACAATTATTGAATTTATAATAATAACACTGGTAATTTATAGATGTGGGTTGCATATTTTAATGTTTTGAAATAGTTAATTGGAATATTATTTATTATTATAGACTAGTAAATAGAGACTGGGTAACATCATCTGACGTTTAAAAAGGAAATACTTCGGGCATTATTCGGGTCACACCCATTAGCACCTACATAACAGTTAGACAACTACACTGACCATCGATATGAGATTTGTAGTAGGCCTACATGCAGACGATTCAGCGTCTCCTTATTTTTCACAATTTCATCTATGTTGTAGCTGTTTCCGAAAAAAATTGAAATTTTTTAGTGTTCATCCGCCATTACACCCATTTTCGGCTTCGATGACACACTATTTATCACCACTAATATGTACAACCAATGTTACTCCACCAATTTTTTTTTGCGTCTCTCCCTACTCAGTGCCCAGCGGTGCTGGTTCCATCGTCACTCAAAATTCTCGAAAGTCACATCAACACCACATTTTTACAAACGATTATTATATTATTTAATTTTATATTCTCTAAATTCAGGAAAATTATAAAAAAAATTCACAAGGGGAATGTTTAGTTAATGTCGAAAGGGGATCTAGTTTGCATCTTTGTTTATCCTCACTGTTAGAACAAGATGAGCAATAATTGATCGTTGTATTATAAATTATAAAGTCGTCAACAATTATTTATAATCCTATCATCAATAAGCTGAATTCCTGACCACCATAACATCCATATATTGGGAAATGAATTATCTGCCGTGCATATCCATTCTCAAAATTTGTTCAGTTATAGTCTCAGAATATAATAGTTATTAGACAGACAGTAGTTACCTCAAAAAGTATCTCAATCCTTGCTACTTCCTCAACATTATCCAGAAAGCAGATACCCTTAATATAAGTACCCAACCACTATAAAAATAAAAACAACCGCACTTAATAATTACATTTGTAAGCTGTACATATTTTTACTATATATGGACAGACAAAGCATGAGTCAATTATAGCTTACGTACCCAATTCTGAGCTTGCAGCTTCAGTAATACTGCAGCATTTGTCACAATAGATCACACGCTCCGTACCGTCCTCTAGGATTCAAGCATATTCTTATATCTCGGTCCCACTCCGAGATGTGAGGCAATTTAGAGCGAAATACGTCATAGTTACCCTGGCCTGGGCTGGCAGCACACTGGGAATAATACTAACCACTAATTCCTAGCTCCTTTTCAACTGATTATTTAATTGTAATTTAAACATATAAGAAAAATACAAAATATTTTCATTCCAGAGGTATTCTACCTAATATTACGAAATTATGAATATTTATCTAACCCTACTTTATAGCTATTAAAATTTTATTCAGAATTATACTATGAGCACTTATGTCACTCTTTCCCCTAACAAAACTTTCACATTCCTTATTTAATCCCTTGAATTTTCATAATCAAGTTACTATACTGTGACTAATATATTCTAGAAACTTTCTATGATCGTCACAGCATAACCTAACAAAGATTTAATATATTTCAATTTCTATCTTTGGAAATACTATATATACATATTGTAAACATCATCTGAGCATCAAAACATTCCACCTGCTAAAAGTAAATTTATTCCACACGCTTTTAATAAGCATATTCGACTACTTAAATCCTAAATATTTCAATAATAAATATAATATAATAAATCCTATTTTTCATACAAGGTGGGATGAGACGTAACGTGACATCACGTTACAATATCACTGAGTGCCTGAGATCAGGCAGATTTCACGTAACTATTAAGAATAAGATTGTTAGTGGTGCTTGCGTGTGACCTGTCTAAATATATTAAGTATCTTTTTCCCGAAGGGATTGTTTTCCTGTGACCTTCAACAGAGTTCATCATACTCACACTCAAACATCATCCAAAATTTCATTAACTCATCTTCTCTACTCGTCACTAAAACGCTCATATATATGACTCGTGAAGGTCTAAGCCCTTATATATTTTTTTTTTTCGACAAGTCGGCCGTCTCCCACCGAGGCAGGGTGACCCAAAAAGAAAGAAAATACCCAAAACGAAAATACTTTCATCATCATTCAACACTTTCACCACACTCATACATAATCACTGTCTTTCCAGAGGCGCTCAGATACGACAGCTGAGACTAAGTCCGTCCCAGCTGTCACTATCCCAGACCCCTTCTTTAAAGTGCAGGCATTGTACTTCCCATTTCCAGGACTCATGTCTAACTAAATCAATTAACTGGTTTCCCTGAATCCCTTCACAAAATGTTACCCTGCTCACACTCCAACAGCTAGTCAGGTCCCAAAAACCATTCGTCTCCATTCACTCCTATCTAACACGCTCACACATGCTTGCTGGAAGTCCAAGCCCCTTGCCCACAAAACCTCCTTTACTCCCTCCCTCCAACCTTTTCGAGGACGACCCCTACTCTGCCTTCCTTCCCCTACAGATTTATATGCTCTACAAGTCATTCTACTTTGATCCATTCTCTCTAAATGACCAAACCACCTCAACAACCCCTCTTCAGCCCTCTGACAAATACTTTTAGTAACTCCACACCTCCTCCTAATTTCCACACTCCGAATTTTCTGCATAATATTTACACCACACATTGCCCTTAGACAGGACATCTCCACTGCCTCCAGCCGCCTCCTCCCTGCAGCATTTGCAACCCATGCTTCACACCCATATAAGAGTGATAATAAAACTATACTTTCGTACATTCCCTTCTTTGCCTCCATGGATAACGTTTTTTGTCTCCACAGATACCTCAACTATCCACTCACCTTTTTTCCTTCATCAATTCTATGGTTAACCTTTATATATATATATATATATATATATATATATATATATATATATATATATATATATATATATATATATGTCGTGCCGATTAGGTAAAACTGGTCAATTAGCAAGAACTCGTTTAAAATTAAGTCCTTTCTAAAATTTTATCTTATACTTTTAAAGATACATTTTTTTCAATTATGTTAATGTAAGAATTTATAATTTTGTACCAAAAGAAAACTTACCTAACCTTATTAGAACAAGCGCAAATTAATTTAGCCTAACCCAACTAAATATATTTTAGATACGTTTACAATAATTTAATAATAAACACACACAATGAAATATATTTTTTTCGTTAGGTTAAGAATGATTTTTTGCGAAATTATTGCATACACAAATTTTCGCTTGTCTTATATGGCAAGAAGAGCGTTGCTGTTTAAGCCAAAATCGCAAGTTTTACCTAATCGGAACGACATATATATATATATATATATATATATATATATATATATATATATATATATATATATATATATATATATATATATATATGTCGTGCCGAATAGGTAAAACTGGGCAGTTAGCAAGAACTCATTTGAAATTAAATCGTTCTAAAAAAATTCTTATACGTTTAAAGATATATTTTTTTCATTTATGTTAATGTAATGATTAATAATTTTGTACCAAAAAAAACTTAGAAAACTCACCTAACCTTATTATAACAAACGGATTTTAATTTACCCTAATCCATCTAAATATTTTTTAGATAAGTTTACAATAATTTAATAATAAACAAAAACAGTGAAATATATTCTTTTCGTAAGGGTCAGAATGATTTTTGCGAAATTATTGCAAACACAAATTTTGGCTTACCTTATTCGGCAGGAAGAGAGTTGCTAGTTAAGTCAAAATCCCAAGTTTTACCTATATAGCACGACATACATATACACATGTATGTGTATATGTATGTATGTGTGTGTATGTGTGTGCTAGTGTGTGTGTGTGTGTGTGTGTGTTTGTGTGTGTGTGTGTGTGTTTGGGCGTGTGTTTGTAATCACCTAATTATACTCACCTAATTGTAGTTGCAAGGGTCGAGTCTCAGCTCCTGACCCCGACTCTTCACTGGTCGCTACTAGGTCTCTCTTCCTGCTCCTTGAGCTTTATCATACCTCTTCTTAAAGCTATGTATGGTGTGTGTTTGCATATACATGCATGTATGAATATGTGCATTTGTATGAATGAATTCCTGTGAGAACTTATGTATATGTTTGCGTATGTATGAATGTGTTTATGTATGCATATATGTACGTATGTATGCATGTATATATATTCTTGTGTATATGCATATACATATGTGTGCATATGTGTATGTATTAATAAACTGTTGTGCACATATTCACTTATGAATATATTCGTGATATTCATATGCTTGTTTATGTATATACTTACATATTTGGACGTATACAGGTGTAAATGAGTGAATATATAAAAGTTAAGGTAATTTCTCAATCAGTGAACAATATAAAAAAAAATATTTTTCGAATCGTTTATATCAAGGAAACGAACGAACAGACGAGTGTTAATGGAAGTCATACAAATAATTTTCTAATGAAAGGTCACGTAGCAGCCTCAGGAATATAAAATGAAATGTTTAAAATGTAGCAAAATATTTAAAATTCTTTGAAGATTTCAGCTAAAATAATCTCCTTAATAGCGAAATTAAAAGCGATTAGTTAGAGCAAATAATAACTGAGGCAGCCAATGACAGGTCACCCTCAGTGATACCTGTCTTATTCTCATGATCTTCACAGAATTCTGACGTCTAATCTTTAATTCCTTGATCTATTAATTTTCACTACCTTGGTCTTTTCTTCATTCTTCTTCGTTAATATAGTGTTACTCATTTCAATTATTAAGTAATAACACAATGATTCTCATCATTTAGTTCATCACAATCACAAACTTCAGTGCAGTAAAACCAATATTTTTATCCCATTGCAATAATTAGATCAACATCATCACAGTGTAGTCATCACCATCATCTAGAGCCTCATCACCATCAGCGTCGCTCTCTCTACCATCACCTCCGCCATCATCTTCCAACATGGATGTCTCCATCTCCTCCTTCATTATTATAATCACTGTCACGTCAGCCATCATCAAGGCTCTCCAGAGTTAAGAATTATTACCTGCTGACACCACACTTGTTGGAGGGAGAAAGAGAGAGTATGTGTGTGTGTGTGTTTGTGTGTGTACTCACCTAATTGTACTCACCTAATTGTGGTTGCAGGGGTCGAGACTCAGCTCCTGCCCCTGCCTCTTTGCTGTCCGCTACTGGGTCTCTGCTCTCCCTGCTCCATGAGCTTTATCATACCTTGTCTTAAAACTATGTATGGTTCCTGCCTCCACTATATCGTTCGCTAGACTATTTCACTTCCTAACTACTCTATGGCTGAAGAAGTGCTTCCTAACATCCCGTTGACTCATCTGAGTCTTCAGCTTCCAGTTGTGTCCCCTTGTTTCTGTATTCCCCCTCTGGAACATCCTGTCACTATCTACCTGGTCGATTCCCTGCAGTATTTTGTATGTCGTTATCATGTCTCCTCTAACCCTTCTGTCCTCCAGTGTTGTTAGTCCTATTTCCCTCAACCTTTCTTCATATGGCATTCCCCTGAGCTGTGTGTGTGTGTGTGTGTGTGTGTGAGCTAAATAAACAGTTTATATGTGAAAGCTAAAAAGAGAGTATATGTGAAAGAATATTAGCAGAGGACTTGAAAGTCAACATCGATGTTGCCTTCCGAGAAGACCTCTCTACAGTACTTCATTGTGGATTAAGAGTTATCAGAACATCTAAGAATGGAAGTTTAAAACCCACGTCTTTTTCCATAATGAATTTAAAAGGCAGGATAAGTTAAATCTTGGTAAAAATGTGTTTAGGTTCATATAAATCGGCCAAAGACACAAGATATCAATGACATATCTGAACCATTTAGCTTCATGGGGCAGGATATCTTTCAACAGCTTAGTCTCAAAAAACTCCATATATAGATTGCTTAATAGAGGAGAATAATGGATTTCCCACAACCATTCCCTGCCGTTGAGCGTAATATTTCCTTTCGAACTCAAACTTACCCTAAACAGATTCAACGCACAAGTAGTTTTTAAGAATTCACGAACTGCTAAAAGCATTCTGATCAAGAATTCTCCTCAAGATTGTTTTGGAGGTGTTTATAGGATTAGGTGTAATGGCTGCAACTTATCTTACATGAGACTGACTGGGAAACCTTTAGATAATAGGTTAACACAACATTGATGTTCGACAAGTACAGCTCAGGAATCAAATGCGATATTCAACCACAGCTTGGTTTGCAAAATCCTTCAAATTGGTCAGAAGCCAAAGTCATATTTCCTTGTACCTCATGGCTGGAAAGAAATAGTTTAGAATCAGCAATTATAAAACATGTTAAACGTTAATTATATAATAATAATTTCACATACTAATTATGAGGGGGGCAAGTATATCTGAATTACGAAGGGAGGCACTAGTCAGAGAAATAGGAAATATCGAACTTAAGCATAAGGAATCTTACAGGAGACAAGAATCTCAGGAAGCAGTTAAAGTCATCAATGAAATTGAAAGAAACAATAAATACTTCTTCTCTTATGCCAAATCTAAGGAAACAACAACATCCAGTATTGGAACCCTGCTTAGACCAGATGGGACCTACACAGATGACAGCAAAGAAATGAGTGAGATACTAATATCCCAATATGAGTCAGTTTTCAGTGAGCCGTTAATAACCAGACTCAGGGTCTACAATCTAAATAATTTTTTTATGACTGAGACTAAAAAATTTGGTCACTTTAAAAATCTCTGATATTATCATAACACCACAAGACTTCGAAAAGGCAGTTAATGACATGCCCATGCACTCTGCCTCAGCCCCGGACACGTGGAACTCCGTTTTCATCAAGAACTGCAAGAAGCCCCTGTCACATGCCTTCAGCATTCTATGGAGAGGAAGCATGGACACAGGAGTCATTCCACAGTCACTATAAACAACAGACATAGCCCCACTCTACAAAGGTGGCAGTAAAGCAATTGCAAAGAAATACAAATCGATAGCTCTAACATCCCATATCATAAAAATCTTTGAAAGGGTTCTAAGAAGATCGCCAACCACCTAGATACCCATCAATTTCACAACCCAGGTCAACATGGGATTAGAGCAGGTTTCTCCTGTCTGTCCCAGCTACTGGATCATATTACAAGGTCCTGGATGCTTTATAAGATAATCAAAATGAAGATGTAGTATACGCAGACTTTGATAAAGCCTTCGACAAGTGCGACCATGGCGCAGTAGTGCACAAAATGCGTGACAAAGGAACAGGAAAAGTAGGTAGATGGGTCTATAGCTTCCCAGATGTAAGCCATAGCTCCATGAAGAGAAATTTCAACTACTCAGATATGGAAAGCTTGAGGAAATTAAAACTTTATCAGAGAACAAAGCAAAGCTAACCACTCAATAAAGAGAAAAAACTAATGTGAAAGATCTGGGAGTGATAATGTCAGATGATCTCACCTTCAAAGACCACAACAATGTATCTACCTCTTCTGCTAGAAAAATGATAGGATGGATAATGAGAACCTTCTCAGCTAGGGATGCAAAACCCATGATGATTATCTACATTCGCTTGTTCTCTCTAGGCTGGAATACTGCTGTTCACTAACTGCCCCCATCTAGGCAGACGAAATTGCTGTCCTGGAGGATGTACAGAGAACTTTCACGGCACGCATTAGTACGATAAAGCAGCTAAAGTATTGGGAATGGTTGAAGTCCCTTTATTTGTATTCCCTAGAACGCAGGCGAGAAAGGTACATGAGAATATGTACTTGGAAAATCCTAGAGAGATTAGTACCAAACTTGCACACGAAAATCACTCCCTACGAAAGCAAAAGATTCAGCAGGAGATGCAACATTCCCTCAGTGAGAAGCAGGGAGGCCAGGAGTATGCTAAGAGACAACACAGTAAGTGTCAGGGGCCCAAGACTGTTCAACTGCCTCCCAGCATACATAAGGAGGATTAACAATAGACCCCTAGTTCTCTTCAAGAAGGCACTGGATAGGCACCTAAAGTCAATACCTGATCAGCCGGGTTGTGGTTCCTACGTCTGTTTACGTGTGGCCACAAGTAACAGCCTGGTTGATCAGACACTGATCCACCACGAGGCCTGGTCTCAGACCGGGCCGAGGGGGCATTTACCCGTCCCGTATCAAGAAACCAGTAGACCAAGTTAATAGTAAGTTTAATAAACAACTTAAAACTTCACTGAGAATTAATGAGGAAGTGACAACTGTCAGCAAGACCTCCGACGCTTCCTTATGTGTACGGTTTGATAAAACCTCGTAAGCCGGATATACCAGCGAGACTTCTTATTAGCTAAGTGGGGCTGGCAACATATAATTCACTGGTCAACAACCAAAATGTTTCCGAGACCAGAATAGCAATTTCCATCTGATTTTAGGTCACTGATAATGAATATCATAGTTAAAATTGTTTGTTAGCTCTACTTTTCAATATAGACCTACGTGTCACAACAGGTTGCAACAGGCTTGCGGCAGTGTGTTTCTTACCAACACTCACAGTCTCACTGACCTTCATTATTGTTCCAGCTGTCATACAAGGTGGTTGTGCTCTCCTAGTTTATATTTTGATATGAAAGGTTGGTGATTTTCTTCGCCAAACACATTTTAAACTTATAATAAATATTCACTGAGCAAGCTATTGATATGCATGTGAGGCATATTATATTAATATTATTTTCCTACTGAATTATATAAATACCTCTGCTTAGCTGTTGTTGGGTTATAGTCGAGGGCCATCAGCGCGAACTGACACTTTGCAAGCTGTCACCACCAAGAACCCTTGACACAGACACCCCGGGTCATCTCCCAAACTTACAAATGACTCATACACTGAAGTCCACAAAAATACCCAATAACATTTGCGAATAATGTTGTGTATCACCTATCTACAACTCAATACCTCTGGGGTGGTGAACGTTCGGTGATGTTCCGTCCGCCTCCGTCCCATGAACGTTCAACTCACGTTCCAACAGAAAGATTGGCCAATTATGCTGACTGGAACGTTCGTCTCGTCCGGAGGGCACCTCAGGATACCAGTCGTACCCCTTCATGTTTAAAGAAGCTCTATAATTCAAGTAGTTCTTCAGTCCTTGTGAGTTTCTGCCGGTGTTCTGCTAAACTTGAGTGATAGGTGTTACCCTTGAGTTCTGGTTTGTAACTGATTTCTAGCGTCTCTCATCCAAATTTGAAACACTAACTATTTTATCTAATTCTACTAATTTACCTAATCCTACTTACATTAGGTCTATAAACGATGTTATTATCTACTAAGATATAGTTGCTTAAATCTGTCTAATATGACAAATATTTTATACAAGGTATATGTTAAGGGTTCCTTAAGCTTACACTATAAACGTTTCGGTGGAATAATTTCCACAGCTGTCATGCTCTGTATTATAATGATAAATTAATGAATAAATGTTCTGTTTATCTTCTAATTTTTTGTTGTTTTCTTCTTTCAGATGCCTCGTACTTGTGTGAATATTGCAGACAACTTCTGCTACATTTGTGGTGAGGTGACCTTTGCATCACAGAAGTGCCGTATAACTGCTATTGTTAGAAAGGCATATCACCTATATTTTGGATGCAAGATTGGTGACCAGGATAAGAACTGGGCTCCACACATATGCTGAAACAATTGTACTACTAACCTTCTCCAATGATTGAACAGGAAGAGGAAAGGAATGCCTTTTGCTGTGTCAATGACATGGCGGGAGCCAACAGACCATACCAATAATTGTTATTTCTGCATCTTACCTCCAGTACCATGAAAAAAAAGTGGTCCATTGAATATCCAAATATTCCATCAGCTATTTGCCCAGTTCCAAATAGAGAAGATCTATCTGTTCCAGGGTAAAATAACGATTTCATGATTTTTTAAGTTTAACCATAAAAATGTCTTAATTTTTGCAACCTTCTCTTGAAGTTAGTTTGATTAAGTTAATGTGCCAAGTTCATTAATCAAATTAGTGGATGTGAAATGATTGAAGAATGTCTCTTTTAACCAGAATACAGTCAATCTGACCTTGTTTGGTTACCCTGGGTTAAATCAACTTAATATCTTTTTTTATGTGCCTATAACATCTGTATACCATTAAGAAAATTATTAAAAATATTAATGCCTTGTACACTAAGCTTACACAATATGTAGTTATTTACGTTCTTTAGTTTCTTTCTAAAGAGTTTGTTGGTTTTATTTAAAGAAAAGTTTGGATTGTTTTTTTCCTGTGTGGGTCCAAATTTGCTTTTCTGAAGAAATTGGAAAAATTAAATACTGCTTTCAGGGATAATTTCTGAGAGCTGCATCTGATTAGCCTGAACACTTTCATGTTACTGAAACTTGAGCGGCTTCAAGCTTAATGTGCCTTTTTATTTTTTAATTTTAGTCACTTTTGAAATGTTTGAATTGGATTCGGAATGTATATGTTCAGTTTTACCATTTGTATTGGCGAAATTTGATATACGTTTCCATATAATGACTTGTGAATGTTACTTCTGATTCCCGTCAACTTTTCAATGAAATGTTTAACACCATTATTAGTTTATGCCGCACTCTGCACTCTTCCAATCTCGTGAATGATTCACATTTGACTGGGGATATGGAATACCGGGATAAAATTCTCGTATCACGCAGAGACTGAAATGTATTTTTTCTTTAGTGATCTTCCAGAGGAAGATCACTAAATGGTTACCTGAATATTATTTTTCCCTCCAACGTTATAATTACATAGTCTTTGACTGTTGTTTTCCTCCTGATATGTCTGTACAACAGCTTCGTGTCAGACTTGGCTTTCACTGCTATGTCATTTTCGTATTGCCGCTTGGCCTCCCTCCTTATCTGTGCATATTCATTTCTGGCTCATCGATTAATCTCCTTATTTTCCTTTGTCTTCTACCTTCTATACTTCGTACATTCTCTAGCGCACTTACCTTGGCCCTCTACACCTTTGGGTGAACCAAGGGCTCGTCTTGGTCTTCTCATTATTTCTGTTGCCCTTGGGTGCGAACCTCTCCTTTGCGTCCTCGCATTTTGTTGTCATATATTTCATCATTTCATTTACTGATTTTCCTGCCAATTCTCTTTCCCACTGAACCTCATGCAGGAAATTCTTCATGCTTGTGTAGGCCTCTTTGGTAGTATGGCTTAATTCGTTCTACCCTTCCTGTTTCACTTTGCTTGTAACTCAACTATGTATTCGAAGGCGAGGACCACGTGATCACTAGTTCCGAGGGGCCTTTCATATGTGATGTCCTCAATGTCTGAACTAGTCAAGTGAATACTAGGTCCAGTCTTGCTGGGTTCTCTCTCTCTCTGGAAGTGTCCCTAACGTGTTGATGCATGAGGTTTTCCAGTAGTAGCTTCCTTGCCCTGCCCACATGGTCCCTTCTGGTCACTTCAGCCAGTGTGTCAACCAACGCTCTGTTACTCTTATCAATTACACTAGTCAACAATTTTGAAAAGTTGAAAGCTTCTTCAATGAGGTTAGTTAATTCTTATGTATTTTCATGTCCTGATTAAATATCACCTTGAAAAATGCTTTTGGCTATGGTTAAAGATACGAAACATGTAATATTTGATTATTTTATTATAACGTACAATATGTTTAGTATGTTTTAAACTCTAATCAGTACCTACTCTCTGCCTTTTTGCTTGACGCTTATATTAAAACACTTTTCCAAGTCCAGCAACAGTCTGCAAGAATTCTTGTGCCCCTTTTTCCATGTTACCTTTTTTTTCATGGGGTTAAAAAATCAAAAATATCCCCAAAAATGGATTTTAAGTGACATGTTACATCCCCCGTTCTTGTAAGCCTTGATGAGGTTTTACCAATTCTTCAAGTTCCTTCCTTCTCTTCCAGAAATCCTTCACCCAACCGAAAAACTTCTCAACAGCCCCTCCCCATAAGGCTGATTCAAAGTCACCATCTTCAAAACCCGAATCTGAGGACCATTGAAGACTCCCCCTTATCTTAGCGTTACTCAGTGAGGGGGAAAATTTTGATGTTAAATACTTGAATCTGACCATTTGTCCATAGCTTTTTTAAAGTTTTTCATGAGCCTCAGTTTTATGTGTAGTGGTGGTGTTTTGTTTGGTTAATGGAAGGGGGGTTGAACACATCCCAGGCCCCTGCATGACAGCTACTAGGAATATTTATACATTCAGTAGGAAAATAAAATTAATATAATATGCCTCACATGCAAATCAATAACTTGCTCAGTGAATATTTTTTAAGTTTAAAAATGTTTGCCTTAGAAAAATCACCTACCTTTCACCTCAAAATATAAACTTGAGAGAAACCACCTTGTATGACTGCTGGAACAATAATGAAGGTCATGGCTTTTGTGTTGGGAAAAAAAACACTGACCAACCTTTGCAACCTGTTGACACGTAGGAAATTAAAATAGACCTAACAAACAATTTTATCCATGATATTCATTTCAGTGACCTAAAAAAGTTGGGGAAAATTCTACTCTGGCCTCGGAAATTTTGGTTTTGACCAGTG
>WNWK01020678.1:27500-35391 GCA_009830355.1 Cherax destructor | reverse complement strand
TTTGCATTTAGCGGTGTTAAATCCTAGGAGCCAGTTGCTGGACCCCCAGTGAACGCTTTTGATGAGGTAATCACACAAGAATTACCTACTAAGAATGATAAGTCATCCATGCCAGAGGCACTACCAGAGAATGCCAATGTAACCAAGGTGCCTGTTAATGTGGTAGTTGCTGAACAAAGGGCAAGTGTGTGTGTACTCACCTATTTGTACTCACCTATTTGTGGTTGCAGGGGTCGAGTCATAGCTCCTGGCCCCGCCTCTTCACTGATTGCTACTAGGTCCTCTCTCTCCCTGCTCCATGAGCTTTATCAAACCTAGTCTTAAAACTATGTATGGTTCCTGCCTCCACTATGTCGCTTTCTAGGCTATTCCACTTCCTGACAACTCTATGACTGAAGAAATACTTCCTAACATCCCTTTGACTCAGGAGTCTTCAACTTCCAAATGTGACCCCTTGTTTCTGTGTCCCCTCTCTGGAACATCTTGTCTCTGTCCACCTTATCTATTCCTCGCAGTATTTTATATGTCGTTATCATGTCTTCCCTAACCCTCCTGTCCTCTAGTGTCGTCAGTCCGATTTCCCTTAACCTTTCTTCGTAGGACAATCCCCTTAGCTCTGGGACTAGTCTTGTTGCAAACCTTTGTACTTTCTCTAATTTCTTGACGTGCTTGACCAGGTGTGGGTTCCAAACTGGTGCTGCATACTCCAGTATGGGCCTGACGTATATGGTGTACAGAGTCTTGAACGATTCCTTAGTGAGGTATTGGAATGTTATTCTTAGGTTTGCCAGACGCCCGTATGCTGCAGCAGTTATCTGATTGATGTGTGCCTCAGGAGATGTGCTCGGTATTATACTCACCCCAAGATCTTTTTCTTTGAGTGAGGTTTGCAGTCTTTGGCCACTTAAACTATACTCTGTCTGCGGTCTTCTTTGCCCTTCAACGATATTCATGACTTTACATTTGGCAGGGTTAAATTCAAGGAGCCAGTTACTGGACCAGGCTTGTAGCCTGTCCAGGTCTCTTTGTAGTCCTGCCTGATCCTCGACTGATTTGATTCTTCTCATTAACTTCACATCATCTGCAAACAGGGACACTTCTGAGTCTATCCCTTCCGTTATGTCATTCACATATACCAAAAACAGTACAGGTCCTAGGACTGACCCTTGTGGAACTCCACTCGTCACAGGTGCCCACTCTGACACCTCGTCACGTACCATGACTCGTTGTTGCCTCCCTGTCAGATATTCTCTGATCCATTGCAGTGCTTTTCCTGTTACGTGTGCCTGATCCTCTAGCTTTTGCATTAACCTCTTGTGAGGAACTGTGTCGAAGGCCTTCTTGCAGTCCAAAAAAATGCAGTCTATCCACCCCTCTCTCTCGTGTCTTACTTCTGTTACCTTGTCATAAAACTCTAGTAGGTTTGTGACAGAGGATTTTCCTTCCTGAAACCGTGCTGGTTGTCGTTTATAAGCTTGTGTCTTTCTAGGTGTTCCACCACTCTCCTCCTGATGATCTTCTCCATGACTTTGCATACTATACACGTCAGTGACACAGGTCTGTAGTTTAATGCCTCGTGTCTGTCTCCTTTCTTAAAAATTGGGACTACATTTGCCATCTTCCACGCCTCAGGTAGTTGCCCAGTTTCAATGGATGTGTTGAAGATTTTTGTTAGTGGCACACACAACATCTCTGCTCACTCTCTAAGGACCCACGGAGAAATGTTGTCCGGTCCCACCGCTTTTGAGGTATCGAGTTCACATAGCAGCTTCTTCACCTCCTCCTCGGTTGTGTGTATTTCATCCAGCACTTGTTGGTATACCTCCCTATTCTGAATTCCTGGAGTCCTTCCTGTCTCCTTGTAAATACTTCTTAAATCTCATGTTGAGCTCCTCACATACCTCTTGGTAGTTTCTTTGAACTCCCACCTTCCTTCCTCAGGCTGATTACCTGGTCCTTGACTGTTTTTTCCTCCTGATGTGGCTATACAACAGCTTCGGGTCAGACTTGACTTTTGATGCTATATCATTTTCATATTGTCGCTGAGCCTCCCTTCTTACCTGTGCATATTCGTTTCTGGCTCTTCGGCTAATCTCTTTATTTTCCTGGGTCCTTTGTCTTCTGTACTTTTTCCATTCTCTATTACACTTAGGTTTTGCCTCCCTACACCTCTGGGTGAACCAAGGACTCGTTCTGGTCTTCCCATTACTTCTGTTTCCCTTGGGGACAAACCTCTCCTCTGCCTTTTTGCATTTGGTTGTCACATATTTCATCATTTCTTATACTGGTTTTCCTGCCAATTCTCTCTCCCACTGAACGTCTTGTAGGAAGTTCCTCATGCCTGTGTAGTCCCCCCTTTTGTAGTTTCCTTTCTCCCTTCCTATTCCTGCTCCCCTCTCCACTTGTAGCTCAACTATATAATCAAAACACAGAACCAAATGATCACTAGCTCCAAGAGGCCTTTCATACGTATGTGTGTGTGTGTGTGTGTGTGTGTGTGTGTGTGTGTGTATGTGTGTGTGTGTGTGTATGTGTGTAGACATCTTTTCAGCCTTAGTGTTATAGTTAATTGGAAAACAGTGGATATTGAAGTGGTGGAGACAAACCAAGTCCACAGTTTTAGGAGTAGGTACGACAGAGGTCAAGAGGGTAGAAACAAATAATATCCGGTCAACTAAGCAAAACTAACAGGAACGAGAACCACTAAACGACATATGCAAGCACAAATAGGAGAGTACACACACACACACACACATATATGGGAGACATGTTTACGACGTAGAACATATTCATGAGGACTTTACACGGTGGATAACAACAGACTGGAAGAGGGAAACATAGATGGTGATCAGTAGCAGAATACACACAGCAATGTGAGGAAATACTTTTCAGTCACGGATAGGTAAGTGGATCAAGCTGGATTGAGAAACAGAATATTAAAATTCCAGTGAGTAGGTACGGTAGAGTAGTAGTAGGTACGATAGGGTTGTAGTGGGTACGATAGGGTCGTAGTTGGTACGATAGAGTCGCTCGTAACTTGAGAAGCGGGGCAGGGAGCTGAGTCGAGGCGGGGCAGGGAGCTGAGTCGAGGCGGGCGGAAGCTGAGCGAGGCGGGGCAGGGAGCTGAGTCGAGGCGGGGCAGGGAGCTGAGTCGAGGCGGGGCAGGGAGCTGAGTCGAGGCGGGGCAGGGAGCTGAGTCGAGGCGGGGCAGGGAGCTGAGACGAGGCGGGGCAGGGAGCTGAGTCGAGGCGGGCAGGGAGCTGAGTCGAGGCGGGGCAGGGAGCTGAGACGAGGCGAGGCAGGGAGCTGAGACGAGGCGGGCAGGAGCTGAGACGAGGCGGGCAGGGAGCTGAGTCGAGGCGGGGCAGGGAGCTGAGACGAGGCGAGGCAGGGAGCTGAGTCGAGGCGGGGCAGGGAGCTGAGACGAGGCGAGGCAGGGAGCTGAGTCGAGGCGAGGCAGGGAGCTGAGACGAGGCGGGGCAGGGAGCTGAGACGAGGCGGGGCAGGGAGCTGAGTCGAGGCGGGGCAGGGAGCTGAGACGAGGCGGAGCAGGGAGCTGAGACGAGGCGGGGCAGGGAGCTGAGTCGAGGCGGGCAGGGAGCTGAGACGAGCGGCAGGGCTGAGCGAGGCGGAGCAGGGCTGAGACGAGGCGGAGCAGGGAGCTGAGTCGAGGCGGGCAGGGAGCTGAGACGAGGCGGGGCAGGGAGCTGAGTCGAGGCGGAGCAGGAGCTGAGACGAGGCGGAGCAGGAGCTGAGCGAGCGGAGCAGGGAGCTGAGACGAGGCGAGGCAGGAGCTGAGCGAGGCAGCAGGAGCTGAGACGAGGCGGGCAGGGAGCTGAGACGAGGCGGGGCAGGGAGCTGAGTCGAGGCGGAGCAGGGAGCTGAGACGAGGCGGGGCAGGGAGCTGAGTCGAGGCGGAGCAGGGAGCTGAGACGAGGCGGGGCAGGGAGCTGAGACGAGGCGGGGCAGGGGTGAGACGAGGCGGGCAGGGAGCGAGACGAGGCGGGCAGGGGCTGAGAGCGGGCAGGAGCTGAGCGAGGCGGGCAGGGAGCGGAGACGAGGCGGGCAGGGAGTGAGACGAGGCGGGGCAGGGAGCTGGGCGAGGCGGGCAGGGAGCTAGAGAGGCAGGGCAGGGAGCTGAGACGAGGCGGGCAGGAGCTGGCGAGGCGGGGCAGGAGCGGAGGGCGGCAGGAGCTGGCAGCGGGCAGGGAGCTGAGACGGGCGGCAGGGAGCGAGCAGCTGCACATTACTTAATGAACAACATGTAACCAGGTACTTACCCAACTCATGCTAGTGGGCAGTGGGCAGTGGCGCAGTGGCGCAGTGGCGCAGTGGGCTTCTTCAGTCGAATACAGAGGTGACTTTTATACTGGAGACAGTGAAAGAAGTGAGGTGGCAATTATTTTAAGGTGTTCAGTCCTCTAACCTTAACTAAAAGTGTTTAATCGTTTGGGTTTTGATTATAATTCACTCCTTGTTCTCTCTCTCATATTAAAGTCGTCTCTGTAATCGAATAAAGGAGCGAATAAAGGAGCGAATAAAGGAGCCTGCCGAGAAGGCGAAACGTTTCGACAATAAAAACAACCATATATCTTGGTGATCAGGTTAGCAGTATTGTATACCATGAATACAATTCTACAACTCCTGAGTCACACACAGTGTGGCACCAGCTGGATCTGCTCTTCGAAGTCATGGCAATGACTGGGGTGCCAGCTGTGCCCACAGTGTACACCACCTGAGTCTCGGACATAAAAATAGCTTTCCTTGTTTATTATATTTATTTATGTGGGTGTCGACCAGAGTTTGAGGAAAACATTTCCGTTTTGTCTTACAAAAACAAGTTTTAATACATCATTCTTTTGTATAGTTTGATAATAGTTTTGGTTTACTAAAGTAAAGGTAGAAGTAGAGTGATGTAATGAGGCGGTGTTGATATTTCCTAGAAAATTAGTTAGAATGGTGAATTGTAGATTGATTTTCCCCTCAGTGAGCTCAGTTAGTTTCCTGGAGTTAGTTTCCTGGAGTTAGTTTCCTGGAGGTAGGTTCCTGGAGGTAGGTTCCTGGAGGTAGGTTCCTGGAGGTAGGTTCCTGGCCTCACCGATGCTTTTAGATATACTTCGTTATTTTTAGCACCGACAGAGAGACAGTCAGTTAACTTGATATATAAATGCTGCCTCTTGCATGGAGGAGCCTCTTGTTACTTTTACCTGCACGTCAAGGTTGGTGGTGGTGGTGGTGGTAGTAGTGGTGGTGGTGGTGGTGGTAGTGGTGGTGGTGGTGGTTGTGGTGGTGGTGGTGGTGGTGGTGGTGGTGGTGGTGGTGGTGGTGGTAGTGTGTTAGACAACTGCTGCTTCTACCCTCCTGGGCTCCTTCTTACACCATTTATGACAGCATATTCTTACTCTTCAGAAAAATACCTCATCACAGGTGTTAAACTTGGGAAGCAGGACTACAGCTCACACAAATATGCCATTGATTGTAAACATTCTTGATATTTACAAACATTGTCTCAGAGTAACCAGTACTTTAGCTCGGAGCTAGACCCCACTAGCTCCGAGGCAAAGTACTGGTTACTCCGATGCAGATTTGCAGGTTCGAGTCCTGCTGTGGACGTAGAGACAATGCTTGTAAATAATTTCGACTGTTTGCGAATTGTTAAGCATACCTGATATGTGGACAAAATATTACTCTGGTTTGAGCAAACTGTACTACCATGTGATTTTAATTGGAAATGTTGAAGGAAGGGAAAGGGCGAGAGTCCCTAGTAGAGATGTGAGACTTTGAAATGGAAGGAAAAAAGGCAGACACAGACCACTTAGATTTTTTTAAGTGGAAGGAAAAAATAGGATAAAGGGTGAACTTAAAGGAGACGTAAGACGGAGGTGTCACTAGAGTTTGCTTATTAAAGGAACTCAATAAATGGGGACGACGTCAATGATTGTTGTAAAGGCAGTAATATCGTCAAGGTCTTGGAAGCGATCAAAATAAGAAACACAATGGGAATCTCGGTTACCTTCTAAGAAGAGACACTGCACTCTGCAATGGTCAAGAAGTGAAGGTACATATCATAATAAACAACATCACGTTTAAAAACACAGAATAATAGTAGAAGCTGAGGAATATATTTGATCGTCATAATCTAGTTTAGGCAATACTAAAGCACAGTGAAGATGGAGAAGACTTTGTCAGTCGACTTACACAAACACACACAAACTCAAACACACACACAAACACATACATAAAAACACACACTCACACACACAAATGCACACACAAACACACTCAAACACACCGTCAACCGAGGAAGAAGTGAAGAGGCTGCTGAGTGAGCTAGATAGTCGATGGGGCCGGACAACATCTCTCCATGGGTCCTGAGAGAGGGTGCAGAGGAGCTATGTGTACCCCTAACAACAATCTTCAACACATCTATCGAAACAGGGCGACTACCTGCGGTGTGGAAGACAGCAAATGTAGTCTAAATTAAAAAAAAAAAAGGAAACAGAAACGAGGCATTAAACTACAGACCAGTGTCACTGACATGTATAGAATGCAAAGTCATGGAGAAGATTATCAGGAGAAGAGTTGTGGAGCACCTAGAAAAGAATGAGCTTATCAACAACAAAAAGCACGATTTCAGGGACTGGAAATCCTGTGTCACAAACCTATTGGAGTTTTATGACAGAGTGACAGCAGTAAGACAAGAGAGAGAGAGAAGGGTGGGTAGATTGCATTTTCTTGGACTGTAAGAGGGCGCTTGACACAGTTCCACACAAGAGATTAGTGCATAAGCTGGAGGACCAGGCAGGGATAACAGGGAAGGCACTACAATGGATCAGGGAATACCTGTCAGGAAGACATCAGCAAGTCATGGTACATGACGAGGTGTCAGAGTGGGCGCTTGTTCCAGTTGTTTCAGGGTTCCACAGGGGTCAGTCCTAGGACCAGTGCTGTTTCTGGTGAATGTGAATGACGTGATGGAAGGAATAGACTCAGAAGTGTCCCTGTTTGCAGATGATGTGAAGTTGATGAGAAGAATTCAATCGGACGAGGACCAGGCAGAACTACAAAGGGATCTGGAGAGGCTGCAGGCCTATGTATGTCAGGCCTATATTGGAGTATGCAGCAATAGTTTGGAACTCACACCTAGCCAAGCATGTAATGAAATTAAAGAAAGTGCAAAGGTTTGCAACAAGACTAGTCCCGGAGCTAAGGGGCATGTTCTACGAGGAGAGATTAAGAAAAATCGACCTGACGACACTGGAGGACAGAAGAGATAGGGGGGATATGATAACAACATATAAACTGCTGAGAGGAATTGACAAGGTGGACAGAGACAGGATGTTCCAGAGATGGGACACAATTGGAAGTTGAAGACTCAGATGAATCACAGGGTTGTTAGGAAATATTTTTTTCAGTCACAGAGTTGTCAGGAAGTGGAATAGTCTGGGAAGTGATGTAGTGGAGGCAGGACCCATACATAGTTTTAAGAAGAGGTATGATAAAGCTCATGGAGCAGGAAGAATGACCTAGTAGCTACCAGTGAAGTTGTAGAGCCAGGAGCTGTGACTCGACCTCTGCAACCACAAGGTGAGAACACACACGAACACACACAAACCAAACACACAAACACACACACACACACACACACACAGGACAGGAGAGATAGGGGGAACATGATAACAACATATAAGATACTGAGAGGAATTAACAAAGTGGACAGAGACAGGATGTTCCAGAGATGGGACACAGTAACAAGGGGACACAGTTGGAAGTTGAAGACTCAGATGAATCACAGAGATGTTAGGAAGTATTTCTTCAGTCACAGAGTGGTCGGGAAGTGGAATAGTTTAGGAAGCGATGTAGTGGAGGCAGGCTCCATACATAGCTTTAA
>WNWK01020678.1:0-25000 GCA_009830355.1 Cherax destructor | reverse complement strand
ATTTCCAGGACTCAAGTCCAACTAAATCAATTAACTGGTTTCCCTGAATCCCTTCACAAAATATTACCCTGCTCACACTCCAACAGCTCGTCAGGTCCCAAAATTCACTCGTCTCTATTCACTCCTATTTAACACGCTCACACATACTTGCTGGAAGTCCAAGCCCCTCGCCCACAAAACCTCCTTTACCCTCTCCCTCCAACCTTTTCGAGGACGACCCCAACCCCACCTTCCTTTCCCTACAGATTTATACGCTCTCCAAGTCATTCTACTTTGATACATTCTCTCTAAATGACCAAACCACCTCAACAACCCCTTTTCAGCCCTCTGACAAATACTTTTAGTAACTCCTCACCTTCTCCTAATTTCCACACTCCGAATTTTCTGCGTAATATTTACACCACACATTGCCCTTAGACAGGACATCTCCACTGCCTCCAGCTGCCTCCTCGCTGCAGCATTTGCAACCCATGCTTCACACCCATATAAGAGTGTTGGTACCACTATACTTTCATACATTCCCTTCTTTGCCTCCATGGATAACGTTTTTTGTCTCCACAGATACCTCAATGCACCACTCACCCTTTTTCCTTCATCAATTCTATGGTTAATCTCATCCTTCATAAACCCATCTGCTGACAAGTCAACTCCCAAATATCTGAAAACATTCACTTCTTCCATACTACCTCTCTCCAATGTGATATCCAATTTTTCTATATTTAAATCGTTTGATACCCTCATCACCTTACTCTTATCTATGTTCACTTTCAACTTTCTACCTTTACACACTCTCCCAAACTCATCCACTAACCTTTGCAACTTTTCTTTAGAATCTCCCATAAGCACAGCATCATCAGCAAAAAGTAACTGTGTCAACTCCCATTTTGCATTTAATTCCCCATAATTTAATCCCACCCCTCTCCCCAACACCCTAGCATTTACTTCTTTTACAACCCCATCTATAAATATATTAAACAACTATGGTGACATTACACATCCCTGTCTAAGACCTACTTTTACCGGGAAGTAATCTCCCTCTCTCCTACACACCCTAACCTGAGCCTCACTATCCTCATAAAAACTCTTTACAGCCTTCAGTAACTTACTACCTATTCCATACACTTGCAACATTTGCCACATTACTCCCCTACCCACTCTATCATATGCCTTTTCTAAATCCATAAATGCAATGAAAACTTCCCTACCTTTATCTAAATACTGTTCACATAAATGCTTCACTGTAAACACTTGATCTACACATCCCCTACCCACTCTAAAGCCTCCTTGCTCATCTGCAATCCTACTCTCCGTCTTACCTCTAATTCTTTCAATAATAACCCTGCCATACACTTTACCTGGTATACTCAGTAAACTTATTCCCCTATAATTCTTACAATCTCTTTTATCCCCCTTCCCTTTATATAAAGGAACTATACATGCTCTCTGCCAATCCCTAGGTACCTTCTCCTCTTTCATACATTTATTAAACAAAAATACCAACCACTCCCAACACTATATCCCCCCTGCTTTTAACATCTCTGTCATTATCCCATCAGTTCCAGCTGCTTTACCCCCTTTCATTCTACGTAATGCCTCACGCACCTTCCCCATACTCACACCCTGCTCTTCTTCACTCCTATACGATGTTGTACCTCCCTGGCCAGTACATGAAATTACCGCCTCCCTTTTTTCATCGACATTTAAAAGTTCCTCAAAATATTCCTGCCATCCACACAATACCTCCAGCTCCCCATCTACTAACTCCCCTACTCTGTTTTTAACTGACAAATCCATTTGTTCCCTAGGCTTTCTTAACTTGTTTATCTCACTCCAAAAAAATTTCTTGTTTTCAGCAAAATTTCATGACAGAGCCTCTCCCACTCTTTAATGTGCTCTCCTTTTGCACTCTCTCACCACTCTCTTCACCTTTCTTTTACTCTCCATATACTCTGCTCTTCTATTAACACTTCTGTTTTGTAAAAACCTCTCATAAGCTACCTTTTTCTCTTTTATCACACCCTTTACTTCTTCATTCCACCACTCACTCCTCTTTCCTCCTGCACCCACCCTCCTATAGCCACACACTTCTGGCCCACATTATAATGCTGCATTTTTAAAACTATCACAACTCTCTTTAACCCCCCCACTACTCATACTTGCACTAGCCCACCTTTCTGCCAATAGTTGCTTATATCTCACCTTAACTTCCTCCTCCCTTAGTTTATACACTTTTACCTCTCTCTTACTTGCTGTTGCCATTTTCTTTTTGTCCCATCTACCTTTTACTCTAACTGTAGCTACAACTAAATAATGATCCGATATATCCGTTGCCCCTCTATAAACATGAACATCCTGAAGCCTACCCATCAACCTTTTATCCACCAATACATAATCTAACAAACTACTTTCATTACGTGCTATATCATACCTTGTATACTTATTTATCCTCTTTTTCATAAAATATGTATTACTTATTACCAAACCTCTTTCTACACATAGCTCAATTAATGGTTCCCCATTTACATTTACCCCTGGCACCCCAAATTTACCTACTACTCCCTCCACAACATTTTTACCCACTTTAGCATTAAGATCCCCAACCACAATTACTCTCTCACTTGGTTCAAAACTCCTCACGCACTCACTCAACATTTCCCAAAATCTCTCTCTCCTCTACACTTCTCTCTTCTTCAGGTGCATAAACACTTACTATAACCCACTTTTCACATCCAACCTTTATTTTACTAAACATAATCCTTGAATTTATACATTTATAATCCCTCTTTACCTGCCATAACTGATTATTCAACATTATTGCCACTCCTTGTTTAGCTCTAACTCTATTTGAAACCCCTGACCTAATCCCATTTATTTCTCCCCACTGAAACTCGCCTACCCCCTTCAGCTTTGTCTCACTTAAAGCCAGGACATCCAGCTTCTTTTCATTCATAACATCTACAATCATTTCTTTCTTATCATTCGCACAACATCCACGCACGTTCAAACATCCCACTTTGACAGTTTTCTTCTTTTTCTTTTTAGTAAATCTATACAGGAAAAGGGGTTACTAGCCCATTGTTCCCGGCATTTTAGTTGACTTTTACAACACGCATGGCTTACGGAGGAAAGATTCTTATTCCACTTCCCCATGGATATGAAAGGAAAAGCAATAAGAACAAGAACTTTTAAGATAAAATCAAAGAAAGCTCAGATGAGTGTGTATACATAAACGTGTACATGTTTGCGTAGTGTGACCTAAGTGTATGTAGAAGTAGCAAGACGTAACTGAAATCTTGCATGTTTATGAGACAGAAAAAAAACACCAGCAATCCTACCATCATGTAAAATAAATACAAGCTTTCTTTTACACTCACTTGCCAGGACGGTAGTACCTCCGTCTGGCCGACGGAGACTCGAACCTACGAACCTCATGACAAGGTACGCAGTGCTTTGCCGACCGTACCCCAGTGGTCCAATACCCTGGCGTCCAGCTCACGCCAGACGTTGATCCAAGGCAGCCAGCTTTCAGGCAGGTGGCTTACAGCTTTTCATCTCATCCCCTTCATGCATCGACACAACTAGAGATTTTTACAATCCTAGGAATTCGCAAGAGCAGGCGAAATATTCACAAACACTGATCTCTGGCCGACGGAGACTCGAACCTACGAACCTCATGACAAGGTACGCATGTGAATATTTCGCCTGCTCTTGCGAATTCCTAGCATTGTAAAAATTTCTAGTTGTGTCGATGCATGAAGGGATGAGATGAAAGCTGTAAGCCACCTGCCTGAAAGCTGGCTGCCTTGGATCAACGTCTAGCGTGAGCTGGACGCAAGGTATTGGTCCAGTGTGGTACGGCCGGCAAGCACTGCGTACCTTGTCATGAGGTTCGTAGGATCGAGTCTCCGTCGGCCAGAGATCACTGTTTGTGAATATTTCGCCTGCTCTTGCGAATTCCTAGCATATATATATATATATATATATATATATATATATATATATATATATATATATAATAATGGATGGGTCCACCTCTGGTGTCAATTGTGGGACCCATTGCCTCGGAGAAGTGGATAAAAAGACTTCAAGGAAGAATATTTAGATTTCTTTCTGAGGCCATTTGAATATTCCACTTCCCTACCACCCATCTTTTATATATATATATATATATATATATATATATATATATATATATATATATATATATATATATATATATATATATATATATATATATCAATAACAACACCGCGCTATCCAAGGATCCGAACCTATGTTGTACTGGCCCGTCATTGTGAGCGAGAACCACATGACGCCTTAACCCACAGGACCACTCAATCCTACAAGAACCAAGCACAGAGCACACAGCACACAGCACACAGCACAGAGCTATGTGTTTTACCTTGGTCCGAGGACATACGGAGGTGTGGGAGCATTCAAGCTAATTTCATTCTCATCCCTGTTTGGTGTACTAGCTTAAAAGCAGCATTTATATATTATTGTAACCACGAACGAGTGGTATTGATCAATAACAACACTGCACTGGGTTAAGGCGTCATGTGGTTCTCGCTCACAACGGCGGACCAGTAGAACATGGGTTCGGATCCCTGGCTAGCACAGTGTTGTTATTGATCAATATATATATATATATATATATATATATATATATATATATATATATATATATATATATATATATATATATATATATTAAAATATATATATATACACACATCTACAGGCCTCCTGGTCCAACAGGAGGCCTGGTCACAGACCGGGCCGCGGGGGCGTTGACCCCTGGAATTCTCTCCAGGTAGACTCCAGGTACACACATTGGTCAAAGAATGCATGTCCAGTAACTAGTAGTAACCAGTACAGTGAAGTGTTTAATTACAGATGGTGTGCGTGGTAATGTTGGCTGGCCTGCTGGGACTGGCGGCCGCGACGGTGACCACAGGAGATGTAAGTCAACTTGACCACGACGTGAAGAGTCTCTCTCCACCAATATTAGGGAACAGATCTGACGCAGCCAGGAGGCAGGAGAGACTCTTCGCCCTAATCACCACCACCTCCGTCAAGCGTCTGGCTACCACCACCATCACTGCAATCTCAACTTGTGTCTCTATTACTGTGGGCGCTGTTGCTTGCAATGGCCGAAAAAAGAGGAATATCTTAAAAAATCTGTCGTAAGCTTTCTATTTTATACTTTTATTAATGTGTGTTTGTGTGTATATATATACGCTGACCGTCTCCCACTCAGGCAGGGTGACCCAGAAAAAGAAAGCACTTTCACCATCATTCCTACATAATCACTTTCTTTGCAGAGGCGCGCGGATACGACAGTTCAGATGTCACTCCAAGAAGCAAATATCCCAAACCCTTTCATTGTACTTCCCACCTCCAAGACTCAAGTCCGGCTAACCGGTTTCACTGAATCCCTTCATAAAATATTACCCTGTTCACACTCTAACAACTCGTCAAGTCTCAAAAACCATTCATCTCCACTCACTCTTAACACACTCGTACATGCCTGCTGTATGTCCAAGCTCCATGCAAATAAAACCTCTTTTGCCCTCTCCATCCTTTCCTAGGACGACCTCTACCCCTCATTCCCTCCACGACAAATTTATACACCCTCTAAGTCATCTTAATTTGCTCCATCCTGTCTAAATGACCAAACCACCTCAACAACCCTTCCTTGGCTCTCTGAATAATACTTTTAGTAAGTCCACACCTCCTCCCAATTTCCACACTACGAATTCTCAGCATAATATTTACACCACACATTGCCCTTAGACAGGACATCTCCACTGCCTCCAGCCTCCTCCTCGCTGCAGCATTTGCAACCCATGCTTCACACCCATATAAGAACATAAGAACATAAGAAAGAAGGAACACTGCAGCAGGCCTACTGGCCCATGCGAGGCAGGTCCAAGTCTCCCACCGGCTTAAGCCAATGCCCCGACCCATCCAGGTCAGGTTACATTCACTTAAGGAAGGAGCACGGCATCTGACCTAGTAGCACAAGCTAGTCAGGACCAACTCACACCCACCCGCACCCACTCATATATTTATCTAGCCTATTTTTAAAACTACACAACGTTTTAGCCTCTATAACTGTACTCGGGAGTTTGTTCCACTCATCGACAACTCTATTACCAAACCAATGCTTTCCTATATCCTTCCTGAATCTGAATTTATCCAACTTAAAGCCATTGCTGCGAGTCCTGTCAATACTAGATATTTTTAGCACGCTATTTACATCCCCTTTATTTATTCCTGTTTTCCATTTATACACCTCAATCATATCATCCCTAATTCTACGCCTTTCTAGAGTGCAGATTCAGGGCCCTCAGTCTATCCTCATAGGGAAGATTTCTGATACATGGGATCAACTTAGTCATCCTCCTTTGTACGTTTTCCAGAGCATTTATATCCATTCTGTAATACGGTGACCAAAACTGTGCAGCATAATCTAGATGAGGCCTAACCAAGGATATATAGAGTTGAAGAACAACCTGAGGACTCCTATTATTTATGCTTCTTGATATGAAGCCAAGGATTCTGTTCGCTTTATTGCGAACACTTATGCATTGCTGTCTTGGTTTTAGATTACTGCTAACCAGAACTCCTAAATCCTTTTCGCAGTCAGTAGTATTAAGATCTACATTATTTAGTTTATATGTGGCATGGTTATTGTCCTGTCCAATATTTAGAACTTTGCATTTATCTATATTAAACTGCATCTGCCACTTCTCCGACCACTGCATCAGTCTATTCAAATCTTCCTGGAGTGCTCTAATGTCCTCATTTGAATGAATTGGACGGCCTATTTTGGTGTCATCGGCAAACTTGCTTATGTCGCTATTTATTCCCTCATCTATGTCGTTTATGTAGATTGTGAACAACAAGGGCCCAATACTGACTCCTGTGGAACACCGCTTGTGACACTTCCCACTCTGATTTCTCCCCATTTATGCAAACTCTCTGCTGCCTATTTGTCAACCATGCCTCTATCCAGGAAAAATTTCTCCTCCTATTCCGTGTGCCTTAATTTTCCTCAATAGTCTCTGATGTGGGACTCTATCAAAAGCCTTACTGAAGTCCATATACACAATATCATATTCATTACCATGATCTACCTCCTCAAATACCTTAGTGAAAAAGTTATTAAATTTGTAAGGCAGGATCGCCCTTTGTAAAACCGTGCTGAGATTCGTTGATTAATTTATGCTTTTCAAGATGGCTACGAATTGCCTCGGCTATTATTGATTCCATAAATTTTCCCACTATGGAGGTTAGGCTTATTGGTCTATAGTTCGAAGCTAAGGACCTGTCTCCTGCTTTGAAAATAGGTATTACATTTGCAATTTTCCACTTATCTGGCACCATGCCAGTTTGCAGTGATATGTTGAAAAGATTAGCCATAGGTTTGCTAAGCTCCTCTTTACATTCCTTTAGAACCCTTGCATACAGTTCATCAGGGCCTGGGGATTTGTTAGGTTTTAATTTATCTATTTGTCTAAGGACCATGTCACTTGTGACATGGTACCACTATACTCTCATACATTCCCTTCTTTGCCTCCATAGATAACGTTTTTTGTCTCCACAGATACCTCAACGCACCACTCACCTTTTTTCCTTCATCAATTCTATGGTTAACCTCGTCCTTCATAAAGCTGTCCTCTGACCCTTCTTGCATACAAGAGAAAGTCTACTACATAATTCGTCTATATATTATCATGTAATGAATTTACTACATTTAACATCTGAAACTATGTGGATGAAAATCATTATGGAACTCAAGAGATCATAAAGAGTAATAGTTAAGTTATCACAGGATAACCTGGCTGTTTGCTTGCCAGGATGTAGAAATGACATAATTAATAACCCATGTAAAGACAATGAAAGATACCAGGGGCATAAAATTACCACTTGTGACAGTGTTAGGGCTTAAGGCAAATCATAGTTGAATAGCAGCTCAGAGGAAGGCACTTGTGCTGTACTTATCTACTAAAGAAACACCTGGGTATCAATAATTGCTTTAACCTAACACAAACCACGTAATACGTAAGATAACACAGTTGGCCAAGTTGACTTGCATAAGCCCATGCAAACTTGAATATATTAGGACTGCCAGTCCTTGTGAACACAGTAACGCCTCCAGCTTGGGACGCCAGTCACACCCAAAAACAGCTTCTAATAAAGCAAGTACTTCTCTACATTATAACCCCTCCACTGGAAATCACACCACCCATAGTTCAAAACTGCCTGCCATTAGCCATACCAGACTCAAAATTACTTATCACTGGCCACACGAGACTCAAAACCATTATTATCAGCCATATAAGTCTCAAAACAGTACATTGATGCACTGGTTGTAGAGTAGCCCATCGAGGGGACAGCTTCTACTCACAGTTCCTCTGATAGTTTACTGATTAATGGATTGTTAATGATAATTACAACAGCACGTAAGCTTTTCAACATCAGACATGAATAATTTAATCTCTAAAATAGATATTTAAGTAAACCTCAGCGTATATACGCTGAGAGAAATACACCTCAGAGTGTATATACCCTGTGAAAATTGATTACATTGATAAAATATCGTATATTCATTCACAATAATATTGCTAACTACGCACAATACTTCAACAAACTTGTTATTTCGCAGTAAATAATTACCACATTAAATAAACAATTCTTTCGTAATTCACACAATGAATAAAATTCTTTTATAATAATTTCAGTTACGTTAAATTACACTGTTAAGTCAAGATAAGTGTATTAACGAGAGGTTCAGTTACTGGTCTCAGATGACTGAGATGCGACAACCAACTGGTTTATTATTGGACTATAAAGATACCCAAAGTCTCATACTTCAACTTGACGGTTTTCTGAACTGTTTACATTACAATGTTTTTCCTGTACAAACACATCCATAAAATGATCACTAGTCACACTTTCCAATGTAATATCAAAAGTTTTTAAAAAAAAAGTGATGATTTTTTAACGTTCCGCCATGAGAAGCCACAAGTGGCGAAACGTTTCCACAGTAATTGTCTGGAAGGTTGCATATGTTTTTACGAAGACAACACAAGTGGTGTGCTAGGCACAACATCATTCATAATCCCATAACATAACCTCATAATACATTTCATGTATTATTATTATTATTATTATTATTATTATTATTATTATAAGCACTAACTTTATAACTTTGCAGTGATGAAAATCAGAAAATACATATTGAACACATTTCGACCCTGGGACCATGGTTACTTAATATAAGAGATATTTGTGTTTCCAGCTTTGTATTCGTATACAAAGAATTTCAATACATTAATTGTACCTTCACAGGCTTACACCTCCCTCAATATTTTAGGAAAATTCCAAGAGCAGAATTGAGAATATATTAAATTCTAGAAACAACGCCATAGCAAGTAACCTAGATTCAATATTTTTACCTGCAGTAGAAGTAGCCAACGGTACTACAAAGATTCTCTCTTGTAGTACTATCAGTGTAGCTGCACATGTTTATATCTTCCATAAGAGACACAATACCCTGCAGGGGATGCAAAAAGATCTACATAGGAGAAACTGGGAGGAATCTTTCTCAACATTTTCAAGACCACAGATATGTTTGTAACAGCGACAGCAACGCTTGTTTCTTATTTAGGCTTGATAAAAGCCATTTTATGAACTGGACTAACACTGATACTGGTATGATCTACATAGAACCCAATAGGGATAGATACCACTGAACCGAGGATTCCTTTGTTGCTACTTGCAACACCATAGAACAAAGGGCTAGTAAGTACATAATTTCAACAATCATTGTCCTTACGATATTGCTATATGTTGCTTCTCAGATATCACGTGACACAGCAATTAGGTGAACTCACGCCTTCACCTGATCGTCATCTACGACTTAAATTCTCTACAACATATATAGTGCTTTCTTATTCTCCTTCATTATTTAAGGTGACCAAGGTTCCAGGATCAAACCATATTTAATAAAGGTGTCCTAAGCATGTTCACTTGTATCTTTCACACATATTATTGATATCTATATACCTTTACCTTCTTGTCTCACACAGTGCGCTAACTTTTGACAACGTTGTAATGCCGGAATTGACGGGAAGTCAGATAGAGGAACAGATGGATGAAGATGGAGGTGCGCCACTGAAGCGAGGCGAGAGGCAGGTGACGAACAGAGATGGTAGGAAATTTACTGTTTGGTCTACATACTCCAGTACCCTGACACTCACCTCCACCTCCTACCTCGCCGGCACCACCGTCTCCGTCACAGCTTACTGCCTTGCACCAGGACTCACAAACGGATGCTTCGGGAAGTAGCGAGGACTAACATAGGTCCTGCAGGTCCCACCACAATGATCATGGAACACCAACATATAATATTGTATTTTTTATCTTTCTGAATCAAGTATGTATTTTGGACTCTCTTCCTCGTGTATCACAATAATTTAGGTAATAAATGACCACTATTTCCTACCTGGTTTTACTGACCATCCTGCAGAGATAACTTGTTAACTTATCAGAACACGTGAACCTCTGTTGATATAAAGCACTCTCTGTGGACGAACACTTAGTCTTCCGAGAGAACACATGCAACAGATATTAACCAGATTTAAATTGTCTTTGTTGATGCAAGACAAGTAACCAAATGTTGTTTGAATAGTCACTGGTACAGTGAGTGATGATGGTGAAGCAACACTTGCTTCACCATCATCATGCTTACTCACTTTCAACTATATAAATGATTTATATAACAAATATAGTCTCATTGATAAACTTTAAATTATATTTCATGACCTAAATAGAACACAAATAATAATAGTAAACAGAGTTAATTTAGAGGCTGCCACAGTGAAAAGCTTTGTTTCACAAGATACAATGGGTCACAGAAAACAATATGAAGTTCAATGAGGACAAATTTCAGTTACTCTGTTATGGAATACTTGAGGAAATAATAACTAGAACTGAGAATACTACAAACCCTGACCACACATAGAGTGAAAAGGTCATCTTCAATGATCACAACATATGCGAAGAAAATGATAGGATAGATAATGAAAACTTTCAAACGAGAGATGCAATATTAATGATCCCTTTCACGTCACTTGTTCTCACGTCACTTGTACTGTTGTACATTAACAACTCCACTCAAGGAAGGCTAAAAATGAGCTGTGAGTACACTAACAACTCCACTCAAGGAAAAGCCTAAAATAAGCTGTTGTACATTAACAACTCCACTCAAGGAAGCTAAAATACTGTAGTACATTAACAACTCCACTCAAGGAAGTGTGACAAAATACTGAGTAAATCTGTACACTAACAACTCCACTCAAGAGGAAAAAGGCCTAAAATACTGGTTTTTGTACACTAACAACTCCACTCAAGGAAGGTGAAAAAATACTGTTGATAAAAACTAACAACTCAACACCTCAAAGGAAAAAGCTAAAATAGGCTATGTTGTCACACCAAATATTGAACAAATAAAGGGCTCCACATCAAGGAAGAATTTAAAATACTGTTGAAAACAGTTAACAACCCTCCACTCAAGGAAGCTAAAATACTGTTGTACACTAACAACTCCACTCAAGGAAGCTAAAATACTGTTGTACACTAACAACTCCACTCAAGGAAGCTAAAATACTGTTGTACACTAACAACTCCACTCAAGGAAGCTAAAATACTGTTGTACACTAACAACTCCACTCAAAGAAGGTAAAATCGTAGATTTAGAGATTGTACAAAGAGCTTTCAATGCATGTATAAGTTCAGTCAAGCACCTCAATTACTGGGAATGTTTGAAGTGTCTTGACCTGTACTCCCCTGAATGCTGGAGGAAAGATACATCATAATCGACACTTGAGTAATCCTAGAGTGACTGGTCCCAAACCTGCACACAGAAATCACTCCCTACAAAATCACAAGACTGGACAGGCGGTGGAAAATACCCTCAATGAAAAGTGGGGCACCATTAATACACTGAGAAAAAACACAATAAGTATCCGGGGACCAAGAACTGTTCAACAGCCTTCCACCGGCCATAAGGAGAATTTCTAATAGACTCCTGGCTTTCTTCAAGAAGGAGTTGGACAGATACTTGAAGTCAGAGCCTAAATCAGCCAGGCTGTGGTTCATACGTTGGTTTACGTGCGGCCAGCAGTAACAGCCTGGTTGATTAGGCCCTGATCCACAGCGAGGCCTGGTCATGGACTGGTCTGAGGGGGCGTTGACATCCCCAGAAGGACCCCCAGGTAGACCAAGAATTTCATCCCTGGATCTAAGTAATGAGAGTCGCTACTCCCACTACTAAGCTATGGTAGTTGTTGCTATATAAATATATTTGATAAATAAATTAAAGATACACTTATAAGCTTCTTCGTTACTAGTGTTGTATGATAAATTAGACACAGGTTTAACACTTGGGTAGGTACCCAGGTGCTGTACACCACTGAAACTTACATATATCATGGCTAAGCGTAATTAAATACTATTTTATTCACGCTGTTGATTCATGTCTCATCTGATACATTGTATAATCAGTAGCAGCATAAACAGCGAAACAAAATTAAAAGAGAAATTCTAGCTTTGTTACTTCCTTCAAACCCACTCCTAGCTTCGTTATAATCGTAAATGAAAAATGTACTATTTTATACAGGTATATATATATATATATATATATATATATATATATATGTCGTGCCGATTAGGTAAAACTGGTCAATTAGCAAGAACTCATCTAAAATTAAGTCCTTTCTAAAATATTCTCTTATACGTTTAAAGATATATTTTTTTCATTTATGTTAATGTAAGAATTTATAATTTTGTACCAAGAGAAACTTTGAAAACCTACCTAACCTTATTACAACAAACGCAATTTAATTTAGCCTAACCCAACTAAATAAATTTTAGATACGTTAACATTAATTTAATAATAAACAAACACAATGAAATATATTTTTTTCGTTATGTTCAGAATGATATTGGCGAAATTATTGCATACACAAATTTTCACTTGTCTTATATGGCAAGGTGAGCGTTGCTATTTTTTTTTTTTTTTTTTTTTTTTTTTTTTTTTTTTTTTTTTTTTTTTTTTTTTTTTTTTTTTTTTTTTTTTTTTTTTTTTTTTTTTTTTTTTCCTCGGGTTAACACTTGCAGGTACCCAGGTGGTACCACACTGAAACTGACTGTATCATGAAACGATATATATATATATTTATATTATGATATTATGTCTATCTATAATATTATAATATAATATAAAAGATAAATAAAAATTATAATATAAATATATAGCTTATTACTTCCTTAATACCATCATACTTGTTATAATGTAAATGAAAATGTACTATTTTATAATTTATATATATATATATATATATATATATATATATATATATATATATATATATATATATATATATATATATATATATATATATATATATATATATATATATATATATGCGATTCGCAACAGTCGACTAACCGGGACATCTACTGGGTAACTGAAAATGCGGCATGTGTGTGTTGATGAAGAACAGGTTATTACAAATGCCTCTGGCAGACATCCGCTACCCACCACGGAATACAACCACCAGGTGGCAGACATCACCCTAATACCACGGTATACAACCACCGGTGGCAGACATCACCTACCCACCACGGAATACAACCACCAGGTGGCAGACATCCCCGCTACCCACCACGGAATACAACCACCAGGTGGCAGACATCACGCTACCCACCACGGAATACAACCACCAGGTGGCAGACATCACCCTACCCACCACGGAATACAACCACCAGGTGGCAGACATCACGCTACCCACCACGGAATACAACCACCAGGTGGCAGACATCACGCTACCCACCACGGAATACAACCACCAGGTGGCAGACATCACCTACCCACCACGGAATACAACCACCAGGTGACAGACATCACCTACCCACCACGGAATACAACCACCAGGTGGCAGACATCACGCTACCCACCACGGAATACAACCACCAGGTGACAGACATCAACCTACCCACCACGGAATACAACCACCAGGTGGCAGACATCACGCTACCCACCACGGAATACAACCACCAGGTGACAGACATCACGCTACCCACCACGGAATACAACCACCAGGTGACAGACATCAACCTACCCACCACGGAATACAACCACCAGGTGGCAGACATCACGCTACCCACCACGGAATACAACCACCAGGTGACAGACATCACGCTACCCACCACGGAATACAACCACCAGGTGACAGACATCACGCTACCCACCACGGAATACAACCACCAGGTGACAGACATCAACCTACCCACCACGGAATACAACCACCAGGTGACCTCAAAACAGCGCAGCTCACGTGATCTCACTGAATAATTCACGTATAGCTTTTCCTATGTAAACTTGTTTCTGGAGCCCCATGTATGAGGTGGGTGCTCAAGGTCCCAGGATAGAAACGTAGTCATGACGAAATGCCCTAAGAGTTTGTTCACCTGTCTTAAACCACAACATGTTGTTTCCCGTTCTTTGTATCAGACTAATGAATCCTCTGGTGGGCGAAACATCTCCATAGTAAATGTCCTAATATCGCATGTGTCTCACTTGCAAATTGGTTTGTTGACAAAACAAACGCATGGATCAGCACACAGCTGTAGTGTTTATCTTTCCAATTCATTGATAAATTAGACACATGTACAACACTTGGGTATCTTTATTGTGGAAACGTTTCGCCACACAGTGGCTTCATCAGTCCAGTACAAAGAAGAATAGTGAAGATCAGAAGGAATGGAATCAGTCCTCAGCTGAGTCGATGTATGTCCATCAAGCTTGATAAGATTAATGGACTGATTACCTCAATTTCTTTCTGACTTTCACTGTTCTTCTTTGTATTGGACTGATGAAGCCACTGTGTGGCGAAACGTTTCCTTAATAAAGATACCCAAGTGTTGCATATGTGTCTAATTTATCAACTTGTCGGTTCTCTGAAGCATTTATCTACATTTTTAATTTCTTGCTGTTTAAGCCTCTGAGGGACGGGTGTAGAGAGCTGAGTTGTTTTGATCTCTTCCATCTTGACATGTAATTTACCTCCCGCCCACTACTGTAGTGTCTGACTCTCTTCCTCTACCAGAACTGTCTTGTGGTCTTCTCTTCCTCTACCAGAACTGTCTTGTGGTCTTCTCTGCGGTTCTGGCTCAGTTTTAACTTGAGAAGGATCCAAGACGGATCAAAACGTTGTTTTGACTTTCTTATAGTAAGTTTGCTTTTTTTGTGAATTGTTCCAGTCACGATATTATGACTTGTGTTCTTCAAACTTATGTTGCAAATGGTATAAAATACCGATAAGTTGATGATTAAGACACATATGCAACAGTTGGGTATCTTTATTATTGAAACGTTTCGCCTACAGAGTAGACTTCTTCAGTCAAATACAGAGGCAGTAATAGTAATGAAATAAAAATTGATGGACTGATTACATCATCTTTATTTCACTACTACAGCTGCTGCCTCTGTATTTGACTGAAGAAGCCTACTGTTTAGGAGAAACGTTTTAACATTAATAAAGACACCCAACTGTTGCACACATGTGTCTAAATCTTTCTTCAAACTTGTCGGATGGTTTGATAAAGGAGAGTCTAAAGTACTAGACCATCCCCTCATCACTTAGAATCTTACTAAGTATCGAAGCTAAGAGTCTTAGTGAACAATGAATTCAGAGACAACTCACTCAGAAATGTTCAACATATGTCAAAGTATTTTATCCACAGTGGTATATTACAGACCATTCTGGAGAAATACCCTGACTTTGCTCCCTGTAAATAAAAAATAACCACACTTGTGTGTATGTGTATATATGTGTGTGTGTGAGTTTATATGTGTGTGTATGTATGTACTCACCTAGTTGTTGTTGCAGGTGTCGATTCATAGCTCCTGGCGTGTATGTACTCACCTAATTGTACTCACCTAATTGTGGTTGCAGGGGTCGAGACTCAGCTCCTGGCCTCGCCTCTTCTCTGTCCGCTACTGGGTCTCTGCACTCCCTGCTCCATGAGCTTTATCATACCTTGTCTTAAAACTGGTATCGTTCCTGCCTCCACTATATTTTCTCTAGACTATTCCACTTCCTAACTACTCTGTGGCTGAAGAAGTGCTTCCTAACATCCCTTTGACTCATCTGAGTCTTCAGCTTCAGTTGTGTCCCCTTGTTTCTGTGTTCCCTCTCTGGAACATCCTGTCACTGTCTACCTTGTCGATTCCCTGCAGTATTTTTAGTCGTTATGTCTCCTCTGACCCTTCTTTTCCTCCAGTGTTGTTAGTCCTATTTCCTCAACCTTTCTTCATAGGACAGACCCCTGAGTTGTGGAACTAACCTTGTCGCAAACCTTTGCACTTTCTCTATTTCTTTACGTGCTTGACCAGGTGTGGGTTCCAGACTGGTGCTGCATATTCTAGTATGGGCCTGACGTACACGGTGTACAGTGTCTTGAACGATTCCTTGTTAAGGTAACGGAACGCTAATCTTAGGTTTGCCAGTTGCCCATATGCTGCCGCGGTTATCTGGTTGATGTGTGCCTCCGGAGACGTGCTTGGCGTTATACTCACCCTAAGGTCTTTCTCCTTTGCGAGGTTTGTAGCCTTGTCCGCCTAGCCTGTACTCTGTCAGCGGTCTTCTTTGCCCTTCTCCGATCTTCATGACTTTGCATTTGGTGGGATTAATTCGAGAAGCCAGTTGCTAGACCAGATGTCAAGCTTGTCCAGGTCTGTTTGAAGTCCTGCTTGGTCCTCATCCGATGTGATTCTCCTCATTAATTTCACATCATCTGCGAAAGAGACACTTCTGAGTCTATCCTGTCCGTCATGTCATTTACATATACCAGGGAATAACACTGGTCCTAGGACTGACCCCTGCGGTACACCGCTCGTCACAGGCCCCACTGTGATACCTCATCACGCACCATGACCCATTGTTGCCTCCCTGTGAGGTATTCCCTGATCCATTCCAGTGCCCTTCCTGTTATACCCGCTTGTCTTCCAACTTCTTTACTAATCTTATGTGAGGAAGTGTGTTGAAGGCCTTCCTGCAGTCCAGGAAAATGCAATCAACCCACCCTTCTCTCTCTTGCTTTACCTCTGTTACTTTATCATAGAACTCCAGGAGGTTTGTTACACAGGATTTGCCTTCCTGGAACCCTGTGCTGTCTGGTGTTTATTATCCTGTTCAGCTCCAGATGCTCCACCATTCTTTTCCTGATGATTTTCTCCAGGACTTTGCACACTATACACGTAAGTGACACTGGTCTATAGTTTAGTGCCTCTTTTCTGTCTCCTTTTTTAAAGATGGGGACTACGTTGGCCTTTTCCATACCTCAGGTATCTGCCCATTTTCAAGGGATGTGTTGAATATTATGGTAAGTGGCACACTCAGTACCTCAGCTCCTTCCCGAATAACCCACGGGAGATATTGTCCGGACCCATCGCCTTTGAGGTATCAAGGTCACTGAGTAACTGCTTCACCTCCTCCTCAGTTGTGTGTATGCCCTCTAGCACTTGATACATCCCTTGTTGGTGATGCACCCCATCCTGTCTACCCAGCTGCCTTCCTTCTTCCACTGTGAATACTTCTTAAACCTCAAGTTGAGTCCTCACATACCTCTTGATCGTTACTTGTAAGTTCCCATCTTCTTCCTCAGCCTTATCACCTGGTCCTTGACTGTTGTCTTCCTTCTGATGTGACTGTACATCAGTTTCGGGTTGGACTTAACTTTCGATGCTATGTCGTTTTCGTACTGTTTCTGGGCCTCCCTCCGTACCTATGCATACTCGTTTCTAGCTCTTCTACTAATCTCTTTGTTTACTTGGGTTCTTTGCCTTCTGTACCTTTTCCATTCTCTGACACTCTGATTCTTTGCCTCCCTGCACCTTTGGGTAAACAGGGCTCTTTCTGCCTTCCTGTTTAATCTTTTTCCTCTGGGTATACACTGTTCCTCTGCCTCCTTGACTTTGCCCCACGTATTCCATCATTTCATTTATTGACTGTCCTTCCATTTCCCTTTCCCACTGAACCTCCTGCAGGAAATTCCTCATGCCCGTGTAGTTTCCTTTTAATGTCTGGTTTGTCTCTTTCGGTACCGTTTCCCTCTCCACCTGTAGCTCTACAATGTACTCAAAGCTCAGCACCATATGGTCGCTGGCTCCCAGGGGGCTCTCCTGTGTTATGTCTTCAATATCTGAGCTGTTCAGGGTGAATACAAGATCCAGTCCTGCTGGTTCATCTTCTCCTCTCTCTCTGGTCGTGTCCCTGACATTTTGTGCATCAGGTTTTCCAGTACCACTCCATCTCTTGGCTCTCCAAGTTTCTGGACCCCACGTGGTTCTTGGTTCTCCCAGTCGATCTCCCTGTGGTTGAAATCGCCCATGACCAGTAACTTCACTCTGCTCATGTGTGCTTTTCTTGCCACCTCCACCAGAGTGTCCACCATCGCTCTGTTGTTCTCATCATATTTCTCACCTGGCCTCCTGCAGTTCTGTGGTGGGTTATACATCACTGCAATGACTATCTGGTGCTCCCCAGACTGAATGGTACCTACTATGAAGTCCCTTTCTCTACACACCTCCATTCCTTCCATTTCCTCGAATCTCCAACGGTTCCTTACAAGCAGTGCGACCCCTCCTCGCCCCCTGCTCCTTCTATCTTTCCTCAGGATCTGATATCCCTGTGGGAAGATTGCATCTGTTACTGTCTCATTGAGTTTAGTTTCTGTGATGGCTATGATGTAAATTTACTTACATGTTTCATTACCGTTGTAACTTGTGAGTTCATTACCTTTGTAGCTTGTTAGTTCATTACCTTTGTAACTTGCTCAGCTATCAAAACTTTGGGGTCCAGTCCCTGGACCCATTATGTACCTCTGTAATCTTTTGACTACCGCCCACAGGATGGGTATGGGGTGCATAATAAAGATATCAAACTAACAAACAACTATGATGTCTGGGGACACCTCACCTATTCTTTCATTCCACTCTTCATACTTATTCGTAATTCCATCCGCGTTTGTGTACCAAACCTTCAACCTTGTTTCCAATACTGTGGCCCTGGGGAGATCTTGGTGGGTTGGGGGGTGTGGGCATGGTGCCCATAGGGGGTTGCATCATGGGTGGTGGGATTGTATGGTTGGGGTATGGGTTGGTGGGGTGGAGTTTGTGGTGAGGGTGGGGGGTAGCTGTGATGGTGGGTTTTGGGTTGCTGGGGTGGGGACAGGGGGACTGATGAGTGTGTGTGGTGTTAAAGTGTATGGTTGCCGTGGGGTTGTTGTGATTTGAGGCCCGCCGTGGGTGCTTCCAGTGTGTGTGTTTGTCCTGCTTGGGCTTGGTGTCCTCCGTATCTCGCTGTCTCCTCTCTCTCCTCTCTTCGCCTTCTTATCTTCTCCTTCAGGGCCTCCCTTTCTTCCTGCGTTCTGTCCCGATCTAGGTATACATTCCGGTACCCCTGATTCGTCCTCAGCCGTGCTTTCTCTTGCAAGATCGTGGTGCGGGCTGATTCTGCCTTGAAGATCACCTTGAGAGGTCGATTTCTTTCCCTTGTGTACCACCCGATTCTCCGAAAATTTGTCACTTGGGCCGTGTCTCCCCCTATTGCTAGCATGATACCTTTGATCCTTTCTTTCTCCTCCTGCTTTCTTCTGTCGTGGGTGTCCCCTTCAACTTCCTTCAGGCCATAGATAAAGATCGACTTCTCCCTTTCCTCCTCCCACTGTGTCTCCCATTGCGTCGTCAGAGATGCATTAGCCTCTCCCGGTGCTGTCATGGTTGTAGCCCCCGTTTTCCTTTGTGTGTCCGGCCTGCTCATTCGTCCCTGTCCACTGCAGTGTGTTGTTGGGGTCTTCGCGTTTGGTGTGTCTGCTGCTTTGTGTGTGTGTGTGTGTGTGTGCAGTGTTCAGTACAGCGAAGTGTTTTAACACAGATGGTGTACATGGTAATACTGGCTGGTCTACTGGTACTGGCGGCCGTGACAGTGACCACAGCAGATGGTGGCCGCCCTGACCACGATGTGAAGAGTCTCTCTCCAACAGTGTTGGAGGAGAGACTTGACGCAGCAAGGAGGCAGGAGAGACTCTTTATTACGTACACCACCACTTTCAACCTTCTTCTCGCCACCACCACCATCACGGCACTCTCCACTTGTGTATCAACTACTGCTGGCACTTGTTTGTGCACTGGCCGAAAGAAAAGAAGTCCAAAAAATCTGTTGTAAGTCTTTTATTATTATTAGTGTAAATATATATATATATATATATATATATATATATATATATATATATATATATATATATATATATATATATATATATGTCATGCCGATTAGGTAAAACTGGTCAATTAGCAAGAACTCATCTAAAATTAAGTCCTTTCTAAAATTTTCTCTTATACGTTTAAAGATATATTTTTTTCATTTATGTTAATGTAAGAATTTATAATTTTGTACCAAGAGAAACTTTGAAAACCTACCCAACCTTATTACAACAAGCGCAATTTAATTTAGCCTAACCCAACTAAATATATTTTAGATACGTTAACATTAATTTAATAATAAACAAACAATGAAATATATTTTTTCGTTATGTTCAGAATGATTTTGGTGAAATTATTGCATACACAAATTTTCACTTGTCTTATATGGCAAGGTGAGTTTTACCTAATCGGCACGACATATATATATATATATATATATATATATATATATATATATATATATATATATATATATATATATATATATATATATATATATATATATATATATGTGCATATAGTATATATATTTATTTATTTATTTATACATACATACTCGTCGTGCCGAATAGGTAAATCTGGTCATTTAGGAAGAACTCATTTTAAATTAAAATCTTTCTAAAAATTTCTCTTGTACGTTTAAAGATATATATATTTCATTTATGTTAATGTAAAAATTAGTAATTTTGTACCAAATGATCCTTAGAAAACTTACCTAACCTTATAAAAACAAGTTCAATTTAATTTAGCCTATTCCAACTAAATATATTTTAGATAAGTTTACAATAATTTAATAATAAACAAACACAATGAAACATATTTTCTTCAACAAGTTGGGCGTCTTCCACCGAGGCAGGGTGACCCAAAAAGAAAGAAAATCCCCAAAAAGAAAATACTTTCATCATCATTGAACACTTTCACCACACTCATACATAATCACTGTCTTTGCAGAGACGCTCAGATACGACAGCTGAGAATTGTCCCTCCCAGCTGTCACTATCCCAGAACCCTCCTTTAAAGTGCAGGCATTGTACTTCCCATTTCCAGGACTCAAGTCCAACTAAATCAAATAACTGGTTTCCCTGAATCCCTTCACAAAATGTTACCCTGCTCACACTCCAACAGATCGTCATGTCCCAAAAAACATTCGTCTCCATTCACTCCTATCTAACACGCTCACACATGCTTGCTGGAAGTCCAAGCCCCTCGCCCATAAAACCTCCTTTACCCCCTCCCTCATCCCCCTACCCCGCCTTCCTTCCCCTACAGATTTATACGCTCTCCAATTCATTCTACTTTGATCCATTCTCTCTAAATGACCAAACCACCTCAACAACCCCTCTTCAGCCCTCTGACTAATACTTTTAGTAACTCCACAACTCCTAATTTCCACACTCCGAATTTTCTGCATAATATTTACGCCACACATTGCCCTTAGACAGGACATCTCCACTGCCTCAAGCCGCCTCCTCGCTGTAGCATTTGCAACCCATTCTTCACACCCATATAAGAGTGATGATACCACTATACTTTCGTACATTCCCTTCTTTGCCTCCATAGATAACGTTTTTTGTCTCCAAAGATACCTCAACGCACCACTCACCTTTTTCCTTTATAAATTCTATGGTTAACCTCATCCTTCATAAACCCATCCGCTGACACGTCAACTCCCAAATATCTGAAAACATTCACTTCTTCCATAATCCCTCTCTCCAATGTGATATCCAATTTTTCTTTATTTAAATCGTTTGATACCCTCATCACCTTACTCTTATCTATGTTCATTTTCAACTTTCTACCTTTACACACCCTCCCATATATATATATATATATATATATATATATATATATATATATATATATATATATATATATATATATATATATGCAAAAGATCACAGTAAACAGGTGATATCAAAATATAAGACAAACTATGAAAAATAGAGGAATTCAAGGCTGTGATACTCACATTATCAAGGAACTGTTCCTTGATAATGTGAGTAGTCCGAAAGCGCTTGGAATTCCTCTATTTTTTCATAGTGGTTGTCTTGCATATATATATATATATATATATATATATATATATATATATATATATATATATATATATATATATATATATATATATATATATATATATCAGGTTGGTAGACAGCAACCACCCAGGGAGGTACTACCATCCTGCCAAGTGAGTTTAAAACGAAAGCCTGTAATTGTTTTACATGATGGTAGGATTGCTGGTATCTTTTTCTGTCTCATAAACATGCAATATTTCAGGTATGTCTTGTTACTTCTACTTACACTTAGGTCACACTACACATTCATGTACAAGCATATACATACCCCTCTGGGTTTTCTTCTTTTTTCTTACTAGTTCTTGTTCTTATTTCCTCTTATCTCCATTGGGAAGTGGAACAGAATTCTTCCTCCGTAAGCCATGCGTGTCGTAAGAGGCGACTAAAATGCCAGGAGCAAGGGGCTAGTAACTCCTTCTCCTGTATACATTAATAAAGTTAAAAAGAGAAACTTTTGTTTTTCTCTTTGAGACACCCGCCTTGGTGGGAAATGGCCGATTTGTTGAAAGAAAAGTTATATATATATATATATATATATATATATATATATATATATATATATATATATATATATATATATATATATATATATATATATATATTTTATTTTTATTTTTATTAACACATTGGCCTATTCCCACCAAGGCAGGGTGGCCCGAAAAGAAAACTTTCATCATCATTCACTCCATCACTGTCTTGCCAGAAGGGTGCTTTACACTACAGTTATAAAACTGCAACATTAACACCCTCCTTCAGAGTGCCGGCACTGTACTTCCCATCTCCAGAACTCAAGTCCGGCCTGCCGGTTTCCTGAATCCCTTCATAAATGTTACTTTGCTCACACTCCAACAGCACGTCAAGTATTAAAAACCATATGCCTCCATTCACTCCTATCAAATACACTCCACACTTGCTGGAGTCCAAGTCCCTCACACAAAACTTCTTTACCCCTCCCTCCAACCTTTCCTAGCGACCCTACCCGCCTTCCTCCACTACAGATTATACACTCTCGAAGTCACTCTGTCTCGTTCCATTTCTCTACATGTCCAAACCACCTCAACAACCCTCCTCAGCTCTCTGGACAATCGTTTTGGTAATCCCGCACCTCCTCCTAATTTCCAAACTCCGAATTCTCTGCATTATATTCACACCACACATTGACCTCAGACATGACATCTCCACTGCCTCCAGCCTTCTCCTCGTTGCAACATTCATCACCCATGCTTCACACCCATATAAGAGCGTTGGTATAACTATACTCTCATACATTCCCCTTTTACTTCCATGGACAAGGTTCTTTGTCTCCACAGACTCCGAAGTGCTCCACTCACCCTTTTCCCTCATCAATTCTATGATTCACCTCATCCTTCATAGACCCATCCGCCGACATGTCCACTCCCAAATATCTGAATACATTCACCTCCTCCATACTCTCTCCTCCAATCTGATATCCAATCTTTCGTCACCTATTCTTTTGTTATCTCATCACCTTACTCTTTCCTATATTCACTTTCAATTTTCTTCTTTTACACACCCTACCAAATTCATCCACCAACCTCTGCAACTTCTCTTCAGAATCTCCCAAAAGCACAGTGTCATCAGCAAAAAGCAACTGTGACAACTCCCACTTTGTATTTGCTTCTTTATCTTTTAGCCCAACACCTCTTGCCAAGACCCTCGCATTCACTTCTCTTACAACCCCATCTATAAATATATTGAACAACCACGGTGACATCACACATCCTTGTCTAAGGCCCACTTTTACTGGGAAATAGTCCCCTTCCTCCTACACACTCTAACCTGAGCCTCACTATCCTCATAAAACTCTTCACTGCTTTCAGTAACCTTCCTCCTATTCCATACACCTGCAACATCTGCCACATTGCCCCCTATCTACCCTATCATACGCCTTTTCCAAATCTATAAATGCCACAAAACCTCTTTACCCTTATCCAAATACTGTTCACCTATATGTTTCACTGTAAACACTTGGTCTACACACCCAATACCTTTCCTAAAGCCCCTTGTTCATCTGCTATCCTGCTTTCTGTTTTACTTTAATTCTTTCAATAATAACTCTACCATACACTTTACCAGGTACACTCAACAGACTTATTCCCTATAATTTTTGCACTCTCTTTGTCCCCTTTGCCTTTATACAAAGGAACAAAACACGCTCTCTGCCAATCCTAGGTACCTTACCCTCTTCCATACATTTATTAAATAATAGCACCAACCACTCCAAAATTATATCCCCACTTGCTTTTAACATTTCTATCTTTATCCCATCAATCCCAGCTGCCTTACCCCTTTCATTCTACCCACTGCCTCACGAACTTCCCCTACACCCACAACTGGCTCTTCCACACTCCTACAAGATGTTTTCCTCCTTGCCCTACACACGAAATCACAGCTTCCCTGTCTTCATCAACATTTAACAAATCCTCAAAATATTCTCTCCATCTTCCCGATACCTCTAACTCTCCATTTAATAACTCTCCTCTCCTATTTTTAACTGTCAAACCCATTTGTTCTCTAGGCTTCCTCAACTTATTAATCTCATTCCAAAACTTTTTCTTATTTT
>WNWK01020677.1:0-35392 GCA_009830355.1 Cherax destructor | reverse complement strand
CCTGAGGCTTAGGCATGCTGTTGGTAGTGCACTCGGCTCACACACTGAGGTCTGTGGTTCACCCCCTCAGGTGGAAACATTTTGGGTGTTTCCTTAAGACACCTTCTGTCCCTGTTTATAATAATAATAATAATAGTTTATTGTGATATGATACAAAGATTTACAAGGAGTTGTAATAATGGGTGTAATGCCAAAAGCCCCTTGTATGCAGAGCATTATGGGCAAACTTAAAATTAACTTACAACTAATTACAGTGGCCCCCCGGGTTTTCGTCCTGCTCCAAACTTGCCCTTTTATGTAAGTACAGTGGTACTCGAGGTTTACGATATTTTCGTTCGAATGCTGCAATGCCATTACCAAACAAATTTATCCCCATAAGGAATAATGTAAATAGACTAGTCCTTTTACCCCCCAAAAAATATATACAAAAGTTATAAAAAAATAAACTTACATAAAAGGGCGATTTTGGGGACCATCGAACTCGAGGTACCACTGATATTTTTAATGCTTTTGTAAGTGTATTTTGGGGGTCTAAAAGGACTAGTCTACTTTACATTATTCTTATGGGAATAAATGCGTTGTAATGGACTTGAACAGCATTCTGAACGAAAATTACAAAAACCGGGGTCCACTGTATGCTATAATAGACTAAATGGTAAAAATTATAGTAAACAATTTACAATATAAGTATAATTGAGTATTTAAGCAATGAAATTTGAACATAACAATTTTGAAGCATAATAGTTTTACAATTTTGAAGCATTATTTACCTAGCAGTAAATAAATACCTGGGTGTTACTTGACTGGTGTGGGCCATCCCAAGGACAAAATCACCGTGCTTACACAATAGTGTAAGCCGCCTCAAAGAAAATGATGGAGTGAATGATGATGAAAGTTTTCTTTTTTGGGCCACCCTGCCTTGGTGGGAGATGGCCTACGTGTTAATAAAATATAAAAATAATAATTACCTGAAATGCTCTGCATAATCAGGGGCTTTCTATATAATATGTCATTGGTGTCAGCTAGGTCTGTATAAGTTGTATCATGTATACTTGTAGAAATCGATTACAGGTCAGCCATCACTAATCCGGCTATCAGTCATCCGGTTCCTTCAGTAATCCAGCACTAATTTCAGCTAGCATAATTTCAAATTTCTGGGGTCACCACACCAACCTGCTGCTACTGTTTGGTGGCGCTACTTGCTGCATAAGCCATTCCAATTTCTTCTTTTACATTTATTGTTATAACCTGCTCACTATTGCCCTAGCCATGGTTCCAATAAATAAAAGAAATGCTTCTTGTTGTGTGAAGTACATTGTCCAAAAACGATAAGATGGCTTTGAAGCCACTATCAGTCGCCATGAGCTCAACTAACTCTGAGCTGTGACCAGTAAATTTGGGCCTACATATGAGAGAATAGGCCTGTGTGGTAAATGTACACCATATAAAAAAATCCTGCAGCACATGCATAATGAGAAAAACTGTGACCGTGTTTTTGGTGTAAAACAGCAACTTTGCGGTGTATTTTCGTAAGGTTTTTATGGTTGTATTCTTGGTTTTTTTTGTCACATTAGATAGCATGGAGGATTTATTACAGAAATAGATATGATTTTCATTGGTTTCATGATGGAAAGTACCTAGAAATTGAGCTCAAAGTAGCAGAAATGTTCAAATTTTGCCAATGTTCGAGAGTAAACAAATGACGTCACCGTCCAATACATGTCCAACTAGCCGGTCTAATACGCAGTCACAAATGGGTTGACATTATTTATACAGTTATTACAATAATGCAGTAGTTTACATAACAGTAAATCTTCTATTTTTTGTGTGAATAATAATTCAAAATGAAAATCAAGCGTAATAAAAGAGGAGCCTGGACTAATGAACAAGAAAAAATGTTATTTTAGTGCCAGGAATGTCTGCATTGTTTATTCTGGGCCCTATTTTGAAAGTGGCCAAATTACCAATTTCTAACCACTTTATTGGGTAGTTGAAAAAGGTAAATGGGCAGTTTTCTATACTCAGTTGACAAAATAGAATGAATACTAGTGAAATAGCTATGAGTTTGGTAGACTGGAACACAGGAATGGGCCAAAAATAGGGTGTAAAGTGGGTGAAATTGTTGATGCATAAATATCGCTCTGTAATCTGGCAGTCACTAATCCGGCACCCTACAGGTCCTGATGATGCTGGATTAGTGATGGCCAACCTGTATTATTATTATTTATACTAGAGCAGAAGTGAGGTGAAACAGTTGGAGAATGCATCACAGGTGAGAATGGCCAATTAGTGGAAGTAGGTCATGCTAAATAGTTGTTTAGCAATGGAGTTACAGAAGACTTCCCCTGTACCAAGATACCATGGTGTTGGTGTGTCAGACAAGTGTATCATTATTGATGGTACACAATGCTGTATACGAAGTCTATAGTTTAGGCTTGGGGACTGACCACCACCTATCAAGACTAACAAACTAATCATGTCAAAACTACTACCTCTGTCTCCATTGTTATGTTTACCTGTATTCAACTGGAGAAGCCTTTGGTTATGCTAAATGTTTTGGCAATGAAGATCCCAAGTATTGCACACGGCTTGGTAGGAAATAAGTCACTCTGTCTAACTTTTTAGGTTATCCTAGGTTCTCTACACACTGCTGCATGATTATAATCTATGTAACTGTATATGTGTATACGTGAATAAACTTACTTATCACCTCACATCGAGGAGTCCAGTTTTCAGTCACTGGCAGGGTGGAAATGTTAGTCATGTTTCCTTAAATGCTCAGGCATGCTAGTGGCTTTCTTTGTGCTTAACATTATAACATGTAAATCACACATCGTATACTAAACAAACAAACAAACAAACAAATTTTATTTCATTGCAGATTACATGGGTATCGGAAGTTACAATGTAAATTGAGTGCAAGGAGAGCCACTGACATGCCATGGCATTAGGGGCAGCTTATTCTAGTCCTTAAAAACTATGTACTTAATATTAGAGAAATTTATTGAGTTTATTCTAGTTAAAAATTATTTTCAAAATTACAATATGATGAAATTTTACTGTTTAAATTATTATATAATGATATTAGATTGTACAGTGCCGGCACTCTGAAGGAGGGGTGTTAATGTTGCAGTTTTATAACTGTAGTGTAAAGCACCCCTCTGGCAAGACAGTGATGGAGTGAATGATGATGAAAGTTTTTATTTTTCGGGCCACCCTGCCTTGGTGGGAATCGGCCGATGTGTTAATAAAAAAAAAAAAAAAAATTAGATTGTTACAGGTGTTTTCTTGAATGATAATATGGAATTGAGATTATCTTAAGGAAAATAACATTGAGCATTTTTGACATTAACTTATATTATGAGTAGGGGGTAACATAATAGTAACATATTATTAAAAATTGAGATTATCGTATAGGAAAGTAACAATGAGCATTTTTCAAAGTAGTTTATAATATGATCATTTAGTTTTGGGTGAGTAGGTGGTTTTTGAGTTGAGTCTTAAATTGATTTTCAGACAAGATTATCTTAATATTTACTGGTAATGAATTCAGATTCTGGGGCCCTTTATGTGCATAGAATTTTTACATAGGTTGATATGAACACGGGTATATCAAAAAGTGATCTGTGTCGTAGTTGTGGTCATGAGTCCTATTAAAGTTGGTGAGGAGAGTTTTGAGCAGAGGGTTTATATTAGAGTGTAAAGTTTTATATATGTAGTAGGCACAAGAGTAAGTATGAATGCTTCTTTACGGTGAGTAGTTTGAGACTTTTGAATATTGGTGGAGTATGCTGTCTAGAGTGGGAATTTGTTATCATTCTGACTCGCCTTTTGTTGTGTTATGAGTGGTCTAAGGTGATTTAACGTTGTTGATCCCCATGCACAGATTCCATAGGTGAGATACGGGTAGATAAGTGAATGATATAGTGAAGGAGAGCTGATTGAGGTACATAATAGCGTATCTTTGATAATATGCCTACTGTCTTCGAGATTTTCTTGGAAATTTGATGTATATGTGTTTGGAATTTAAGGCTACTGTCAAGGTGGATTCTAGGAATTTTCCCTCTGTGAGTCTTGTGATGGGTGTCCATTGAGTGTTATGTTAAGTGGAACATTTGTGGCTTTGCTTCCAAACTGTATGAAGTAGGTCTTGTCAGTATTGAGAGTAAGTTGTTAGTCGTCATCCATGTTGATATTTTCTGTAATTCGGCATTAACAGTGTTGGCCAGTATAACTGGATTTGGGTGAGAGAAGACATATGTTGTGTCATCTGCAAATAAAATAGGTTTGAGTAGTTGTGATGCATTCGTAGGTCATTTATGTAAATGAGGAATAGGAGTGGCCCCAGGACACTTCCTTGAGGACTCCGACTGTAATTTGTTGTGTGGAAGAGTTCGCCCATTTGTGTCACGTATTGGCTTCTGTTGGTGAGGTATGACTTTAGGTAGTTGAGTGGGTGCCCCTTATACCATAGTGTGCTAATTTTGTGAGCAGTAAATCATGGTCGACTGTATCAAAGCTTTGCGTAGATCAATGAAGATTCCCAGTGGGACTTCTTTTTCCAAGTGCTGTATATTTAACTCCAACATGTGCGTAATAGCATCGTTTGTGCTCTTGTTTGTCCTGAATCCAAATTGACAGGGGTTGAGTACATTGTGTGAGACGAGGTAGGAATAGATTTGTCTATGAATTAATTTTTCGAAGATTTTAGAAAGCAATGGTAAATTAGAAATTGGTCTATAATTATTCAGGTCTGTTTGATCACCTCCTTTGTGGATCGGGGTGACCCTAGCTATTTTGAGAATTGATGGAAAGGTAGAGGCTTCAATGGATTTATTGAATAGTGTTGCTATAATTGGTGACAGTACCTGTGAAGCTTTTTTGTACATAAAAGTTGGTAGGCTGTTTATGTCTCCTGCCTTGTTTTTAAGGGTGCCACCTTTCAAGGGAGGTGAAATTGCTGACCTAAAAAATGTGCAGAGAACCTTCACGGCACGCATAACTGCGATAAACCACCTCAGTTACTGGGAACGCTTGAAGTTCCTAACCCTGTACTCCCTAGAAAGCAGGCGGGAGAGATACATTATTATATACACTTGGAAAATCCTAGATAGAGGGATTAGTACCAAACTTGCACATGAAAATCACTCCCTATGAAAGCAAAAAACTCGGCAGACGATGCAACATCCCCCCAATGAAAAGCAGGGATGCCACTAGCATGATAAGAGACAACACAATAAGTGTCAGGGACACAAGACTGTTCAACTGCCTCCCAGCATACATAAGGGGGATTACCAATAGACCCCTGTCTGTCTTCAAGCAGACACTGGACAGGCACTTAAAGTCGGTATCTGACCAGCCAGGCTGTGGTTCGTACGTTGGACTGCGTGCGACCAGCAGTAACAGCCTGGTTGATCAGGCCCTGATCCACAATGAGGCCTGGTCACAGATGGGGCTGCGGGGGCGTTGAACCCCGGAACTCTCTCCAGGTAAACTCCAGGTATGCAAAGAAATAAAAATTTGTATTTGTAGCAGTAAGTAGGTACCTGAGTGTTAGTAGACTGGTGTGGGTCGCATCCTGGGGGACAAGATTGAAGGACCTCAGTGGAAATAAGACAGAGTCCTCAATGATGCACTGACTTTCTTGGGTTATCCTGGGTGTCTAATCCTCAGGGTTAATAATTCCTGGAGTATACGTGGAGAGGATTTCGGGGGTCAACGCCCCCATGGCTCGATCTGTGACCAGGCCTCATGGTGGATCAGGGCTTGATCAACCAGGCTGTTACTGTTGGCCTCATGCAACCCGATGTACGAACCACAACCCGGCAGGTCAGGTACTGACTTTAGGTGCCTGTTCAGCACCTTCTTAAAGACATCCAGGGGTCTATTGGTAATCCCCCTTATGTATGCTGGGAGGCAGTTGAACAGTCTTGGGCCCCTGACAATTATTGTGTTGTCTCATATCATGCTAGAGGTGCCCCTGCTTTTCATTGGGGAAATGTTGCATCATCTGCCGAGTCTTTTGCTTTCATGAGTGATTTTCGTGTTCAAGTTTGATACTAATCCCTCTAGGATTTTCCAAGAGTAAGTAATTATGTATCTTCCGCCTGCGTTCTAGGGAGCACAGGTTGAGGAACTTCAAGCGGTCCCAGTAATTGAGGTGTTTTATCAGTTATGTGTGCCGTGAAGCTTCTCAGGTGCTGTCACCAATTATTGCAACACTCTTCAACAAATCCATTGAAGCCTCTACCTTCCCATCAATTCTCAAAATAGCGAGGGTCACCCCGATCCACAAAGGAGGTGATCAAGCAGACTTGAATAATTATAGACCAATATCTAACTTACCTCTGCTTTCTAAAATCTTTGAAAAATTAATTCATAGGCATATCTATTCCTACCTCGTTTCGCACAACGTACTCAACCCCTGTCAGTTTGGATTCAGGACTAACAAGAGCACAAAGGATGATGCTATTATACACATGCTAGAGCTAATATACACCGCACTTGAGAAGAAAAAAGTCCCACTGGGAATCTTCATTGATTTACGCAAAGCTTTTGATACAGTCGACCATGATTTACTGCTCACAAAATTAGCACACTATGGTATAAGAGGGCGCTCACTCAACTACCTAAAGTCATACCTTAGTAACAGAAGCCAAAACGTGTACACAAATGGAGCTAACTCTTCCACACAACAAATTACAGTCGGTATCCCACAAGGAAGTGTCCTAGGACCACCCCTATTCCTCATTTACATTAATGACCTACCGAATGCATCACAACTACTCAAACCCATATTGTTTGCAGATGACACTACATATGTCTTCTCTCACCCAAACCCAGTCATACTGGCCAACACTGTTAATGCTGAATTACAGAAAATGTCAACCTAAATGACGACTAATAAGCTTACTCTCAATACTGACAAGACCTACTTCATTCAGTTTGGAAACAGAGCCACAAATGTTCCACTTAACATAATGCTCAATGGTTCACCCATCACAAGACTCACAGAGGGAAAATTAATAGGAATCCACCTTGACAGTAAGTAGCCTTAAATTCCAAACACACGTACAACAAATTTCCAAGAAAATCTCAGACAGTAGGCATACTATCAAAGATAGGCTACTATGTGCCTCAGTCAGCTCTCCTTGCACTGTATCAGTCACTCATCTACCCTTATCTCACCTATGGAATTTGTGCATGGGGATCAACTACATTAAATCACCTTAGACCACTCATAACCCAGCAAAAGGCTGCAGTCAGAATGATAACAAATTCCCACTCTAGACAGCATACTCCACCAATATTCAAAAGCCTGAAATTACTCACCGTAAAGAACATTCACACTTATTCTTGTGTCTACTACATACATAGAACTCTACACTCTAATATAAACCCTCCACTTAAAATTCTCCTCACCAACTTTAACAGGACCCATGACCATAACACAAGACACGGATCACTTTTTGATATACCCCGTGTCCATATCACCCTGTGTAAAAATTCTATGCACATAAAGGGCCCCAAAATCTGGAATTCATTACCAGTAAATACTAAAATAACGTGGTCTGAACATCAATTTAAGACTCTTCTCAAAAACCACCTACTCACCCTAAACTAAATACTAACTGTTATAAGCTAATATTTAACTAAAACAAACTCAATCAATTTCTCTAGTATTAAGTAGTCTATAAGCCATTAGATTAATCTGCCCTTATTGCCATGGCATGATAGTGGCTCTCTTTGCACTTGCACTTCAGTTCATGATTGTAATTATAAAATCTCGATGTAAGCTTGCAATGAAATAAAAATATTATTATTATTATTGTTATTATTATTTTCTAGGTCAACAATTTCGCCTGTCTTGAAAGGTGCTGTTAGTGTGCAGCAATATTCCAGCCTAGATAGAACAAGCAACTTGAAAAGTGTCATCATGAGCTTGGCATCTGAACAAATCTTATCTTGATCCAGTAAATTGGACAAGTGCTTCTCTTTCTTTGTTCAAACCTGATTGCCTCCCATTTTCCAGGCACTTTTGAGTCCTGTGGGCTTAATGCTTTCCCTTAAATATTATACAGCCTCTCCTCACTTGGTGACGTAGTACTCATTTACCAATGTCTTGGACTTAGGACGGGCTCTCTGACAAGTATTCATACCTAAATAATGTACTGTATATTAGAGCTGATTTCCTCTATTCTGTTTACAGTGGAACCTTGGTTTTCATCATTAATCCGTTCCAGAGAGTCTGATGAAAACCGAATTCGACGAAAACTGAAGCAATATTTCCCATAAGAATTAATGTAAATCCAATTAATCCATTCTAAACACCCAAAATTATTAACAAAAAATATATTTTATAGAGAATAACTATAGTTTTACATACGATAAACAATGAGAAATAAATATAAAGCACAAATGAAATGGATAAATGAACATTTGACCCTTTCGGGGTTTCGGTCGTACTAGTACGGCTTACGCCCCAGGGTTTTGGACGTACTAGTACGCCTAAATTCTAGCGCCCTCAAATCAAGCAGAAACAGACTGTTAGGCCTAGATGTGAGAGAATGGGTCTGTGCGGTCAGTGTGCGCAGTATAAAAAAAATCCTGCACCACACAGTGCATAATGAGGAAAAAAAAACTGACCGTGTTTTTGGTTTAAAACAGCGACTTTGCAGTCTATTTTCGTATGGTATTTATGCTTGTATTCTCGTTTTCTTAGTCTCATTTTATAGAATAGATGATATATTACAGAAATAGAGATATTTTGACTGGTTTCACAATGACAAGTACTACCTTGAAACTGAGCGCAAAGTAGTGAAAATGTTCGATTTTGTCCGATGTTCAAGAGTAAACAAATCACACCATGCGTCCAATACACATCAACTGGTGAGTCTAATATTCTTGCACAAGTGCACTGATATTATTTATACCATTTTTACAATGATGCAGTTGTATACATAAGAGTAAATCTTCTATTTTTTGTGAGAATAAAAATTCAAAATGGAAAGCAAAAGTAATGTAAAAGGGGCCTGGAGACGTGACTAATGAACAGAGAAGATGTTATTTTAGTGCCAGGAATGTCTGCCTTGTTTATTCTGAACCCTATTTTCAAATTGGCAACATTTGAAATTTGTTTGAAATTGGCCAAATTGCCATTTTCTGACCACTATTTTGGGTAGTTGAAATTGGTAAATAGGCGGTTTCTTGTACTCAATCGATAGAAGAAATGGAGTTTTAGCGAAATACAGTGGACCCTCGGTTTTTGTTCACCTCCAAACTCGAACAATTATGTAAATGTATTTTTGTAAGAGCTTTTGTAAGTGTATTTTTGGGGTACTGAAACGACTAATCTAATTTACATTTGTCCTTAAGGGAACAAATCCGTTTGGTAATGTCACTCAAACAGCATTCTGGAATGAATTTTCAACAAAAACCGAGGGTCCACTGTAGCTATAATTTTAGTAGACTGAAACATTGGAATTTGCCGAAAATAGGGCTCAAAGTGGGCGAAATTGCCGATGCGTAAATGTCATCGTTATCACTAACTTCGCGAAAGCATAATTCCGTTAGTTTTCAATCAAATTTCATAATTTTTGTGGCGTTATGATCGGAAAAAGATTCTCTATCATTTCATAAGATTTTTTTTATTTAAATTCTTGGACCCTGAGAACGAGTTTTGGAGAGGGTCCTTGGACCCCCAAAGGGTTAAATCACTTTTAAATTTATTGAAGACTCTTGTTGGCACATGAAAAATGGCGAGGAGGGGAGAGGGAGGAGAGTTTATTGTTTGGAGACAGGACAAAATGCTTCACTGTGACGCTAATATCAACTCTACGGCTTATTTACCTATCACAGTTCATCTAATATGACATAAACAATATTTATAGCATGAATGAATAAAATATGTCATTACATATGTGACTAGTGGTAGTGGTGTTGTTTTTGTTGTTGGGTTTATCAAGGTCACTGACAGCATAAGCCGTATAGTGGTGGTGGTGGCGGCGGCGGCAGCGGCCACCACCACTAGTCACACTACTAGTCACACTGAAACAATGTACGTAATTTATAAACAAGAAATATTTACACTTTAATTTATAACCTCTTTAAGGGGGGCTCCTTGTCGTGGTAAAGAGGCTATCGGTCTGAGGAATTGGACAGCTTGGTCTTCTTCCTCAGACCGAACCTAATTACCCCCCAATCCCCCCTCCCCTTTCCCATCTTCCCCATCCTCCCTTTTACCTTTCCTTCTCCTCCTCCTCATCCCTCCCTTATTTCCTTCCCATTTTTACCCTGGGAGCTTCTCTCCCCAGGCTTTCTAGTTCCTAGGTAGGGGGAAGGGTACCGTGGTCCAATCCCATTCCGTTGAGGTTCTCGGCGGTGGTGTAGTTTGCTGTGGAATCTGGATCGCCTGGGGATGTCCCAATCCCTCTCCGGTCTCCCGGGGGGTGGCCTTGGGTATCTTTCGGGCGACGGGTGTATCTCTGGAGGCCACCTTTCGGATTCCGGGGGTGGTGGCCAAAGGTGGTATGCTTTGTGGTGGATATCCGGCCGCCCTCTCTTTTGTCCGCCGAGGTGGCTCGGTGGATGTGAGGTTGCTATCCCAGATTGCTGGTTTACTGGCATGAAGGGTAGGGTATGGCACGGGTTCCATGCAGCATCTGCACTACTTGCGGTGTTGAGGTCCTCTTGGGCGCGGAGGGGGATTTACGCCCCTTTCATTCCTCCTAGGAGCTATTCCTCCACGTTCCCCCTTTTTTTTTTCTTTTTTATTTTTATTTTATTTTCTTCTTTCTTTTTTTTTCTTAAAAACAAAAAGAAAGAAGTAACCTAACCATGGATGCCCTAATCTGTGAACCTACCCCCGGGCCCCTTGATACCGCACCTAGTTCTGACCCTACCTCGTTAATGGACGACTTCGGACAACCCTAATACCCCTGTACCTCTTGCTGGTGCCGGTTCGTCACCTGCTTCAGGTACCAGGGACCCGACTGGCCCTTTCGATATGTCTGACCTTCGCTCTTCTCTGACCTTGATTCCGGCTTCTCCCTCGACGGTGTGGCAATTTTCGAATCGCTCGCCCGTCTCCCATCGGACCACCCCCAGTCCCACACCCAAACGACCAAGACCCACACATGACGATTCGACACTTCCTTCTCGTTCATCTCAGAAATGACCAGCTCGTCACACACTCCCCTTAAACTCTGTTTCAAACTACTCAATGGACAAAGTTTTTTACTCTGCGACTGACTTCTCCTAATACCTATCTTTCAGACCATAGTATTGGTAAGGCTCTGCTACGCCATGTTGGTAAAGACATCTCATTTCACGCTCTCAAGAGCGGCACTCACATCATCACGGTCCAGAATGCTGGCCAAGCTCGCGCTCTTTCTCTTCTTACAACCGTAGATACTGCTCCTGTTACTATTAACAAGCACCATTCCCTCAATTCTTGTTGTGGTTCTGTCATTTTGCCCCACACCATTGTCCAACGGAATTTCCAGACATGTGGTGATGACATTTTAGAGCAGCTTGAGCTCCAAGAACTCCCTATCAATAAAGTTGACACTTTTGTCCTCCCTGCCAATAAGCGAAGACGTTATCCTTGCAATATAGCTCGTTTAACATTTGACTGCCGTGAACTACCACCTTCGGTTTACATTGCAGGTCAACGCTTACAAGTTCAAAAGGTGACCCCTACACCGCAACAGTGTAGAAACTGCTGGCGTTTTGGTCATCCAGCAAAATATTGCAGGTCCATGGCCGAATGCCCAGTCTGTGGTGCTGACGACCATGCCAGTTCTTCTTGTACTCTACCTCCCTCTTGCCTTAACTGTCATGAGGCACATCCATCGTATTCTCGCCGTTGTCAGGTTTACCTGAATGAGCGGGAAATCCATTGTCTCAAAGAGGCGGAAGGCTTCTCATATGCTATGGCCGTCTCTCATCTACGCCTTCAAGGGAGACTTCCCCGCATTTCCTATTCTCGAATTGCTAAACGTCGCCCTGCTTCTGGGGTCCCAACTTCCACGGCTTCCTCTGTGGTCGCCTCATCCTCAATCACCCCTGTCTCGAATCCTTTTGATATTCTTGGCTCCGAGGTCCCTACCTCGGCTTCCCATACTGTCCACACTCCTTCCTCTACTCACTCGCATAATTCTGAGTCTACACGTCCTCGTCCTTCACCTAAACCTCAGCGCCCCTCTTCTTCTCATAAGCCCGGCAAAAAATCCCTACTGCCAGGTTCTTCGCCTCTGACTAGTTCTATAACGTGTGTGGAGGTTCATCCTCCTCCTCATACACTACCTTCATCCCCTGTCCCCTCCCAAGCCCCTTCGACAGTTTCCTCTTCTATCTCCTCGCCCTCTACTTTAGTACAGTCTATAGACTCCCCGATCGTTGCTCACTCTTCTTCCATTTCTAATGTAGTCCCACATTCTGCATCTTTGACTTCCGAAACACTGGAAGCTATTGCAGAATATATTTCTGGACCGATGATGGACACTACTCTACCTGAGATTCCTCATCTCTCTTCTTCGTCTCAACCCCCCCTTCCTTCACAACGTCCTCCTCCTTTTCTGATTACAGGTCTTCCGCTGCCTCCACACGTGGACTTTTCTAACCCTAGTCCATAGATTCCTCTCACTTCCACTAATATCTTTCTCTCCATAAATCATGGCTTATTTGCAGTGGAATATCCGAGGCCTCAGGGGTAACCGGGGTGAGCTTCAGGTGTTGCTCTCTCAGTTTTTCCCTGTTGGGGTCTGTTTGCAAGAACCCAAATTACAATCCACTGTTATCAGGCCCTTTTCAGGCTATGATTTGCTATATTCATCGGATCCTTTTTCCGATGGAACCTTTAACGAAAGTGCTCTTATACGCACTGGTGTTCCATACTGTCAGCTCTATGTTCCTTCTTCCTTACATTACACCGCAGCCAGTATCCACTTGAATAAGTGGTATACACACTGTTCTTTATATCTCTCCCCTTCGCGGGCACTGTCTATCCCAGATGTTGATTTTCTGGTTTCTTCCTTACCGCCGCCCCTTCTATTACTTGGCGATTTTAACACACACCAATTTCTCTGGGGAGGGTCGCACTGTGACTCCCGTGGCATTCAGTTGGAGGCATTTCTTGCTTCTCTTCCCCTCCATGTTTTAAATACGGGTACTCCTACCCATTTTGATCCTCGAACTCATTCTTTCTCCTGTATCGATTTCTCCATCTGCTCTTCCTCAACAGCCCTTGACTTCACCTGGTCTGTCCTCCCGGACTTACATGACAGCGATCATTTCCCAATCATCCTTAAGTCCCCTTTGTTTTCTCCAACTCCTCATTGCCCACACTGGCAATTTGACCGGGCGAAATGGGACCTTTACGCACATCTTACTGCCTTTCATGAGGTTCCTACCTCGTCCTCCATTGATGAGGTTTTACATCTCTTTTCGTCCTCCATCTTCACAGCGGCTTCACATTCTATTCCCCAAACCTCGGGCAAGCATCCTCAGAAGTGCGTGCCTTGGTGGTCTCCTGCTTGTGCTCGTGCAGTGCGTTTGAAACGCGCTGCATGGGGCAGGTATCGGTATAACAGAACCACAGAGAGACTCCTTGATTTTAAGCAGAAGAGAGCTATTGCTCGCCGTGTCATACGCGATGCTAAACGCACTTGCTGGCGAGATTACGTTTCTACTGTCACTTCGGCTTCCTCGATGAGTGCAGTCTGGAAGAAAGTGCGGAAATTAAGTGGTAAATTCTCCCCCGACCCGGCTCCTGTTCTTCAGGTTGCTGGTGTCGATATAGCACACCCTCTTGCCGTTGCCACTGAAATTGGCAGGTTCCAGTGTCTGATCGACATATTCTGTTGGACTGCCCACTCTATCAACGAGCACGCAGAATTTACCTCCAACGGCGTCTTCGCTCTGCGGCCCTTTCTTTACCTTCCCTTTTTGCAGATGGACCCTCCTTTAATCCTGACTCTCTCATTGACTTTTTGACAGAAACTGACTTACTACACAAACTCTGAAGATTATACCTCTAGCACCTCCCTCAGTCCCTTCTACCTTGATCTCTTGCTACCCTCTATCCCTGCACTATCCACCATCCTGCTGCACTCCATACCCTACTAATCATCCATCTCCCTCTTACAACCCATTCTCCCTGCATCCTACAATAACCTGCAGCGCTGTATAACCCCTGTGGTTTAGCGCTTCTATATGATTATAATAATTTAATTTATAAATAAGAAATAGTACAGTGCACCCTCGAGGTTCGGTCATAATCCGTTCCAGGAGCTAGACCTTAACTCGAACTGTTCGAAAGTCGAACCCTTATTTCCCATAAGAAATAATGTAAATACAATTAACCCTTTCAGGGTCCGTGCCGTAGTTCTACGGCTTTGAGTTCTAGGTCCAAACCGTAGATCTACATCATGAGCTCAGCTCACTCAGATAAGCTTTGAATGGTAAATTTGGGCCTAGATATGAGAGAATATATCTATTCTGCAGCACACAGTGCATAATGAGGAAAAAAACAACATAATTTTCGATTAAAACAGCGACTTTGCAGTGTTTTTCGTATACTTTTTATAGTTGTATTTGCAATTTCTTGGTCTCATTTGATAGAATGGAAGATATATGACAGATATAGAGATAATTTTGATTGGTTTTTGTACTGAAAAAGGCTTGAAACTGAGCTCAAAGTAGCGGAAAGGTTAAATTTTAGCCGATGTTCAAGAGTAAACAAATGACCTCACACATCTAACACACGCCAGCTGGTGGGTCTTATATACGTTCACAAATGTGGTGATATTATTTGTACAATTATTGCAATATTGCATAACAGTAAATCTTCCATTATTTGGTTTGAATAAAAATTCATTATGTGAATAAAAAATCAAAATGGAATTCATTTGTAAAGACTAAAAACGTAACTAATGAACAGAGGAAATGTTAGTTTAGTGTCAGGAATGCCTGCATTGTTTATTCTGCACCCTATTTTGAAATTGGAATATTTTGAACTTTGAGTTAAATTGGCTAAATTACCAATTTCCAATCACTTTATTTTGTAGTTGAAACAGTTGATTTGGCGATTTCTTGCGCTCAATCGATAGAATAGAAGTAATACTAGTGAAATAGCAAAGAATTTGGTCAACTGGAATAATGTAATTGGCCTAAAATGGGAGTCATAGTTGGCAAAATTGCCGATGCGTAAATATCGCTGACACATCAAAATTCGCGAGAGCATAATTAAGTCAATTTTCAATCAAATTTCGTACTTTTTGTTTTATTACCTTCAGAAAAAGATTTTCTACCATTTCATAAGAAAAAATAAGATTTTTTTTTTTTTTAAATTCTTGGACACTGGTGTACCCCTTCCAAAAATGGCCTTGGACCCTGAAAGGTTCAAGGCCAAAAATATTCACAAAAAATTAATTTTGTAAAGATTAACTATAGTTTTACATACACAAAACAATTATAAATATATATAAAGTAATAAATTTATAATTAAACATTTAAAATAACATTTACTTACCTTTATTGAAGAGACTTGCTGGCATCTTGAAGATAGGGAGGAGGACAGGGGGAGGGCTTAGTGTTTGGAAGGGGAATCCCCCTCCATAAGGACTTCAGGTAACAAGTCCCTCTCTGGGGTTACTTCCCTTCTTTGTCTTTTAATCCCACTAGGACCAGCTTGAGAGTCACTAGACCCCTGTCTAGAAAAATAACTGTCAAGAGTGCTCTTGTTTCTGGCGCCTCTTTAACATTTTCCTGAAGTGGGACAAGGTTTTGTCACTGAACATGTTGCAGATATGGCTTGTTTCAGCTTGCTCAGGGTGGTGTTTTTCAACAAATGTCTGCACATCATTCCACTTAGAACAAATTTCCTTAATCTCTGAAGAAGTTACTACCTCACCCAGTCCATCTTCCTCCTCCTGTGAAGCAATTTCCTCTACTGTTGTCTGATGCTGTTTCAGATGAAGCTCTTGCAGCTCTTCAGTGGTTAGGTCTACCCTGTGGTCCTCCACCAACTCTTCCACATCCTCACCACTCACCTCCAACCCCAGGGACTTGCCCAATGCCACAATATCTTCCACAACAGGCACAGGGTCGTCAGGGTCAGGGTCAGCCTCAAATCCTTCAAAATCCCTTTTTTTCAACACAATCTGGCCACAATGGTCTCCAAGCAGAGTTCAAAGTCCTGGAAGTCACTCCCTCCCAAGCCTTACCTATAAGGCCTATGCAATGGAGGATACTAAAGTGATCTTTCCAGAACTCTCTTAGGGTCAACTCAGTGTCCGAGGTCACTTCAAAGCACTTTTGAAACACTGCTTTTGTGTACAGTTTCTTGAAGTTAGAAATGACCTGCTGGTCCATGGGCTGGAGGAGAGGAGTGGTGTTAGGAGGCAAGAACTTCACTGTGATGAAACTGAAGTTCTCAGACAACTAGTCTTCGAAGTTGTCAGGATGAGCAGGAGCATTGTCCAGTAGCAGGAGGCACTTGAGTCCCAATTTCTGTTCCAGGAGGTATTTCTTCACACTGGGGCCAAACACTCCAGTGAGCCATTCCAGGAAAATTGCCTTCGTGACCCATGCCTTGGTGTTAGCCTTCCAAAACACACACAAATTATTCTTGTTCACATTGTGTTTCTTGAACACTGGGATTTTCAGAGTGATACACCAGTAACGGCTTCACTTTAAAATCCCCACTAGTATTACTACACAACATAAGAGTTAGCCTGTCTTTCATAGGCTTGTGTCCTGGCAGTGCCCTGTAGCTAGCAAAAACAAAGCTGTCATTTTCTGTTGGGTCCTTGGACACGATGTGCGGGAGAATGAACGGGCGGACGCTGCTGCGCAGTCAGCGGTGCGTGATCTTCCAGTTTCCTATTGAGGTATTCCGTTCAGGGATTATTTTACCATCATCTCTGCCCGTCTTCGTGGCCGTTGGCAACAACGGTGGTTGGACATGCACCATAACAAATTACACTATTAAACCGCTTTTGCGTTTGTGGCCATCTTCTTAGCACCGTTGCTGTACTCGGGAGACTGCGCTCTCCCATCTCCGCATCGGCCATACCCACCTGTTCCTCTCTCTGAGGTTGGTTAGGTCCCTATTTCGGTTCTTCATTTTGTTGTGGATTTTTCGGCTTACCAGCGAGCTCACTGGATTTACCTCCACCGATGCCTCCGCCCTACCGCTCTTACCTTATCTTCCCTTCTTGAAGACGGCCCTGCCTTTGACTTATGATCACTTTTTGACTTTTTGTCAGCAACTGCTTTACTGTACGAACTTTGACACATAGTCCCTAGCGTCCCTTCCAGCCCTTTTCTCCCCTCACCTCTGATCCCCTCTCCACCTAGCTGTTTATACAATACAATATTTATTTATCTGTAAAGATTACAATGTGGGGTTTACATATGGGATATTGGTTACAATGTGTGAATTACATACATATAGAATACTAATTACAAAGAGGGCCACTATCACGCCTAGCATGGCTAGGCATTTCGGGCAGGTTAATAATAAATCTAAATCTAAATTGATACAGGTTAAGGAGCATATTGATATTAGAGCTAGGTGGCTGCATTACAGTTTATAAATTTAGCAATGAGAATGGTTTTGTCTTGGTATGAAACACAGTTAATAATAAAGCTCCTATACAGTGGACCCTCGGTTTTCGCCGAAAATTCTTTCCAGAATGCTGCTCAAGTGCCATTACCGAACGAATTTACTTTCTTAAGAAATAATGTCACGTAGGTTAGTCTATTTCAGACCCCCAAAAATACACTTGCAATAGCACTTGCGAAAATACACTTACATAAAAGGGCGAGTTTGGAGATGACCGAAAACTGAGGGACCACTGTATTGGGGTATCTCAGGCAAACTTATGACTAGTTTAAGATTTGAAAAGCAATAGCTTTATTCAAAATTTTATGTTTACAGTCACTTGAGTGAGTGTAAGTGTATATTGGGGGGAATCACAGATATCGAGAGTAAGTCTAGTTTGTTTGTTCTTATGTGTGCATGATATAAGGTGGTATTCTTGTACAGTGAACCCTCGGTTAGCGGCCGGTTTTACGGCTCCCGGTTAGCGGCCGTATGGGACACGTCAACCCGCCGGCTGGGGCCACTTCCACTTCAGTTTGGCTGTGTCTCTCGGTGTGTAAGGAAGCTTCTGCTCATTCATCCAGACATTTCGCTTGTTTTCCATTGTTTTTTGCCAGTGCAACTGCGAAATAAGTAACCATGGCTCCTAAGAAAGTTCCTAGTAAAGTTCCTGTGGCAAAGAGAGTGAGAAACACGATGGAATTTAAGAGAGAAGTGATTGAGAAATATGAGAGTGGTATGCGGGTGCTGGAACTTGCCAGGATGTTTGGGAAAAACAAATCAACAATTACAACCATCCTGTCAAAGAAAGAACAAATCAAGGAGGCTGATGTTGCCAAAGGAGTAAATGTGCTTACGAAACAAAGGTCACCAATAATGGAACAAATGGAAAAGTTATTGTTATTGTGGATTAAAGAAAAACAAATAGTGGGAGACAGTGTAGTGGAGTTTGTTATTTGTGAGAAGGCAAGGCATTTGCATGAAGATTTTGTGAAGAAAATTCCTGGAACAAGTGCTGCTGGTAGTGAATTTAGGGATAGCAAAGGCTGGTTTGAGAGATTTAAGAAGCGTAGTGGCATACACAGTGTTGTAAGGCATGGTGAGGCTGCAAGTTCAGACAAACATTCTGCTGAAAAGTTTGTGCAGGAATTTCAGGACTACATAAAGAGTGAAAATCTGAAACCCCAACAAGTGTTTAACTGTGACGAAACAAGCCTGTTTTGGAAGAAAATGCCCAACAGGACCTACATCATGCAGGAGGAAAAGACACTGCCAGGACACAAACCTATGAAAGACAGGCTAACTCTCATGTTGTGTAGCAATGCAAGTGGGGATTTCAAAGTGAAGCCTTTACTCGTGTATCGCTCTGAAACTCCCAGAGTGTTCAAGAAACACAATGTCCACAAGAAAAGATTGTGTGTGATGTGGAAATCAAATAAAAATGCATGGGTCACAAGGTCAATTTTCAAAGATTGTGTGAAAAAATAACTTCAGGATAACAATTTGGGACTCAAGTGCCTCCTGGTACTGGACAATGCTCCAGCACATCCTCCAGACTTGGAAGACCAAATGTCTAGGGACTTCAAATTTATAAAAGTGAAGTTTTTTCCTCCTAACACCACTCCTCTTCTCCAGCCCATGGACCAGCAGGTCATTTCTAACTTCAAGAAACTGTACACCAAAGCAGTTTTCAGAAGTGCTTTGAAATGACCTCGGACACTGAATTGACCCTTAGAGAGTTCTGGAAGAATCACTTCAATGTCTACAACTGCATAGGCCTTATAGGTAAGGCTTGGAAGGGAGTAACTACCAGGACTTTGAACTCTGCTTGGAGACCACTGTGGCCGGATTGTGTTGACAAGAGGGATTTTGAAGGATTTACAGCTGACGACCCTGTGCCTGTTGTGGAAGATATTGTGACATTGGGGAACAGCCTGGGATTGGAGGTGAGTGGTGAGGATGTGGAAGAGTTGGTGGAGGACCACAGGGTAGAGCTAACCACTGAAGAGCTGCAACAACTGGAAGTGGAACTTCATCAGACCAAAGTTCAGGCAATTGCTTCAGAAAAGGAGGAGGAAAAGGAAGAAAAGGAGGTGCCTTCTGCAGAGATTAAGGAAATTTGTTCTATGTGGACTAAGGTGCAGACATTTGTTGAAAAACACCATCCTGACCAAGCTGAAACAAGCCATATCTGCAAAATGTTTAGTGACAAAACCTTGTTCCACTTCAGGGAAATGTTAGAGGCACCAGAAACAGAGCACTCTTGACAGTTATTTTGTGCGACAGGGTTCTAGTGACTCTCAAGCTGGTCCTAGTGGCATTAAAAGAAAAAAAAGGGAAGTAACCCCAGAGAGGGGCTTGTTACCTGAAGTCCTTTTGGAGGGGATTCCCCTTCCAAAAACTAACTCCTCCCTATCTTCCAGAAGCCAGCATTAGTCTTCAATAAAGGTATGTAATACTGATTTAACCCTTTGGGGATCGGTGCCGTACTAGTACGTTTTACGAGCAGGGGTTGGTGCCGTACTAGTATGCGTAAATTCTAGCGGCCACAAATTAAGTGGGAAACGGCTTACATATGTAGCCTTACATATGTAAGAATGGGTCTATGTGGTCAGAGTGCGCAGTATAAAAAAATCCTGCACCACACACTGCATAATGAGAAAAAAAACTCTGACCGTTTTTTTCGTTCAAAACAGCTACTTTGCAGTCTATTTTCGTATGGTATTTATTGATGTATTCTTGTTTTCTTGGTCTCATTTGATAGAATGGAAGATATATTACAGAAATAGAGATGATTTTGATTGGTTTGATAATGACAAGTACCTTGAAATTGAGCTCAAAGTAGCGAAAATGTTCGATTTTTCACAATGTTCAAGAGTAAACAAATCACACCATGCATCCAATATACATCAACTGGCGAGTCTAATATTCATGCACAAGTGCTCTGATATTATTTATACCATTTATACAATGATGCAGTTGTATACATAACAGTAAATCTTCTAATTTTTTGCGAGAAGAAAAATTCAAAATGAAAAGCAAAAGTAATGTAAGAGGGGCCTGGAGGCATGACTAATGAACAGAGAAGATGTTATTTGAGTGCCAGGAATGTCTGCCTTGTTTATTCTGGATCCTATTTTGAAATTGGCATCGTTTGAAATTTGTGTGAAATTGGCCAAATTGCCATTTTCTGGCACTCAATCGATAGAAGAAATGGAGTTCTAGCGAAATAGCTATAATTTTAGTAGACTGAAACATTGGAATTTGCCGAAAATAGGGCTCAAAGTGGGCGAAATCGCCGATGCGTAAATGTCATCAATACCGCTAACTTCACGAAAGCATAATTCCGTTAGTTTTCGATCGAATTACATAATTTTGGTGGCATTATGATCGGAACAAGATTCTCTATCATTACATAAGAATTTTTTTCCAAAAATTTCGACCCCAGAAACAGGTTTCCGAGAAGGCCTGTCGACTCCAAAGGGTTAATTGTTAAAAATTTTTTTTTTTTTTTAATATTTTTGTCTGGAACGGATTAATTGTATTTACATTAATTCTTATGGGGAATATTAATTCAGTTAAAGGCCTATCTCCTGGAACGGATTACGGCCGCTAACCGAGGGTCCATTGTAGTTAGCTGGGAGTGCGTCAAGGAGATAAGATGTTTTTTAACGGTGGTATTGAAAGTGTTTATTGTGTCTGCAGTTCTAGAGTTTTCAGGCAGGGAGTTCCAGATTTTGGTCCCTTTAATGGACATTGAGTTTTTGTATAGGTTTAGCCGGAAACGGGGAATGTCATAGAGATTTTTGTGCCAGGTGTTGTGCCTGTGGGTCCTGTCACAACTATCAAGGAAGTGTTTTAGTTCAGGGCACTATTTTCTGCCCTGCAGCGCTGCATGACCCTTGTCAGTTTAGCGCTTTACTTGATTATAATAATCCGGTGTCTAGTTATTATGGCTTGAAATCCTGTTGATGCTTTCATTGCCTCTTTCACTCTATCTTTATCCTTCAAGATGGTGGAAATGGTAAAATGCACTAGCTTCAAGTCATGGGCCAAACTGCGGAAAAATCTCCTTTACAGACTAAGAAAGTTACGAAATGGCAGGAAAATTCACCAGTGCTTTGCAAGAGATGGAAAAATTGCTGTTAAAAAGAGCCAACAGGGAGGAGATGTACTATTTCTACTGAACATGAGCTGAAAAAGTTCCTCAGAGATTCCGGCCTCACTGACCTCGAATAATGCAGTCTGTACTCATTTTCCACGATTAGTGTTATTAAAACTAATTTCTTTATCAATTTAACCTCTACAAACCCTAGTTTTCACTACAATTGACAATCTGACAGCAGTAAATTGTCAAAGTTAACTTAGTGCCATTCTTTAAAACTTTTTTATTGTACTGTATTGTACACCTATTACTGCCTTATTTTTTGCAGTATTTACCTCATTACTGCCTTATTTTTTGCCAATTTTTACAATCTGACAGCAGTAAATTGTCAAAGTTAACTTAGTGCTATACTTCAAAACTTTTTTTTTATTGTACTGTATAGTGCAGTACTTACCTTATTACTACCTTATTTTTACAGTATTTACTTTATAACTGCCTTATTTTTTGCCAATTTTATACACTTTTATCATTTACATTTTTATTAATTAACTATTATTTCAATTTAAAATCCTTATTATCATTATTGCCCTATTCTTTACTTTTTATGCCTCATTGCCCAATCTTATTTTATCCTTTTACTTTTATTACCCTACTATTGCCATACATCCAAGCTTTTTATAGTCAACAACAACTCTACCTCATAGTCTACATTTTTAGATCAACAAATCTTTCTCAATTATTTCAATTCTTAACTATATATATATGAAATTCACCACATCATTGTGGTAAATTGTGTGACTTATTTTATATTACAACCTTGTATAGGTGACATATTTTATTTTTCTTATTAGACACAACTACCAAATAATTGCAATTACAGTGGTACCCCGACTTACGATGTTATCATCTTACGTTATTTTCGATAACCGATATTTATAACGTAAGAAATTTGATTGTGACTTACGATGTTTTGCTTGCTACCGACATTCGTACCGGACGTGTCCGCTTGGCGCCCAGCTGACGCGCACTCCAGGGAGCGTCAGTGCTATTGTTTACAAGCGAGAGCGACCACCCACCCACACCCACGCATTCATACCAGTATATTGTCATTATTCCACTGTTTTTAGTGCTTGCAACTGCTAAATAAGCTACCATGGGTCCAAGGAAAGATCCTAGTGCTAAGCCTGTGGTAAAGAATGTGCAGGGGGGAAGCATTTATGCAGGGAGTGTAGCATTTATGCAGGGAGTGTAGCAGGCATGCAGGGAGTGTAGCAGGCATGCAGGGAGTGTAGCAGGGATGCAGGGAGTGTAGCAAAGATGCAGAGAGTGTAGCAGGGGTGCAGGGAGTGTAGCAGGGATGCAGGGAGTGTAGCAGGGATGCAGGGAGTGAGCAAGGATGCAGGGAGTGTAGCAAGGATGCAGGGAGTGTGCAAGGATGCAGGGAGTGTAGCAGGGATGCAGGGAGTGTAGCAAGGATGCAGGGAGTGTAGCAAGGATGCAGGAGTGAGCAAGGATGCAGGGAGTGTAGTAGGCATGCAGGGAGTGTAGCATTCATGCAGGAGTGTAGCAAAGATGCAGGGAGTGTAGCAAGGATGCAGGGAGTGTAGCAAGGATGCAGGGAGTGTAGCAAGGATGCAGGGAGGTAGTAGGCATGCAGGGAGTGTAGTAGGCATGCAGGGAGTGTAGCAGGCATGCAGGGAGTGTAGCAGGGATGCAGAGTGTGTAGCAGGATGCAGGGAGTGTAGCAGGGATGCAGGGAGTGTAGCAGGGATGCAGGGAGTGTAGCAAGGATGCAGGGAGTGTAGCAGGATGCAGGGAGTGTAGCAAGGATGCAGGGAGTGTAGTAGGCATGCAGGGAGTGTAGCAGGCATGCAGGGAGTGTAGCAGGGATGCAGGGAGTGTAGCAAAGATGCAGAGAGTGTAGCAGGGATGCAGGGAGTGTAGCAGGGATGCAGGGAGTGTAGCAGGGATGCAGGGAGTGTAGCAAGGATGCAGGGAGTGTAGCAAGGATGCAGGGAGTGTAGTAGGCATGCAGGGAGGTAGCATTATGCAGGAGTGTAGCTTCATGCAGGGAGTGTAGCATTCATGCGGGGAGTGTAGCATTCATGCAGGAGTGTGCATTCATGCAGGGAGGTAGCATTCAAAGAAAAGGCCAGTAACCCCAGAAAGAACTTGGTACCTGAGTGTTAATGGAAGGGACCCCCTTCCAAACACTAGCATACTACTCCACCTTCTCCCCTCCTCCCGTCCCCCACACATCAACAACTCTTCAATAAATGTAAGTGACATGTTATTGTTCAATATTTGCATGTGTATTTAGGTATTCTTTATTAAATTTTATTATTTAATGTCAAAAAGTTCTAAAAATATTTTATTTAACTACTTTTGGAAGTCTTGGACGGATTAAATTTATTTCCATTATTTCTTATGGGGAAAATTGATTCGTTTAACGATTGTTTCGCCTTAAAATATGCCCTCTCTGACGGATTAATATCGTAAGTCGGGGTACCACTGTATTTGCTTATATTTTTTTAAATACATATTTACCATTAGCCATTTTCAAACTATAACTCTATATAGTGCTACTCATTTTATAATTATCTTAGTTAATATCTTGTTTACTTATAATTGAATCATAGGTAATATTAGTGTTATCTTAATAGTTTTATATCTAAATTTTTAATTTTACTTTATTTCATTCTAGCTTAATACATAACCAATACCAAACTCATTGGTGCTACCCTATTCTTAGTAATTTTATCTTATTAGTTTATATTTAAATTTTTATTTCATCTAGCTTAATACATAGTCAATACAAATTCCATTATGTTTATATGTTACTATACTCTATTTGACCAATGTGCATTAGTTGTATACTTGTCCAAACATCCCCTTACTACAGATATCAGTACTAGAACTCACCACACTATACATGATATAGCAAAATTACTATTTATGATCGACCCTGATCTAAACTATTTAATCTAACACCCAATCAAAATTTACTAGAAAGTAATTGCCTCTACTACACAGCATCACAAGCCCACACTGTCGTAAACACTACTAAAAGTATAACAGTTCTTAACTACAACATCCGATCCTTAAGCAAACACTATGAAACCTCCTTGCCTCCTTGATTCCCTTAAGACAACCTTCACATGTATTGTTCTTACTGAAACCTGGCTTAAGCAGGATACAGTAGATATCTACTCCATACCAGGATACACAGCAATACACAATTGCAGACCAAACCAAGTTGGGGTGGTATTGCAATCTATTACTCTAATGAAATATCCTGTGTGACACCACTTGCTATAGTGATGAATATGGAGAATATATTTTTGCTAATTTTACCGCACAAACCTTAAGACTCCATAATAATCGGGCCATTTACCGGTTGCCTCATACAAACATACCAAATTTTAGTTATCAACTAAAAATCCTAATAACAAACAATCAAATGAACAAACACCACCTTATCTTAGCTGGAGACTTCAGATGACCAGCCAGTAACCGATTTCATCAACAATATGAATACACTTCTCATACCAACAATAACCAAACCAACCAGGCTTACCGAGACGAGTGCAACCACAATCGACCATATAAGGACCAATATCCAGCCCCTTAAATCGGGATAATAACAGAAGGCACTACTGACCACTACCCCACCTTCCTCTTAACAAACATTAGTAAACCACCCTAGAATACACCAAAGTTTCATTTAGACTTCATGACCAGGCATCAATAAACAACTTCACAGCAGAGTTAGAGACGGTTGACTGGGCTATAGAATTTTCAAACGCCAAGGGTATCGATGATTGACAGACAACTTTCTTAATAAATTACATAGACTATTCAACAACATTGTCCTATAAAAATGAAACAGATTACAATAAACGGTAAGGATGCCCGTGGCTAACTAACAGCTTACTAAAATCCATTAACAAAAACATCAATATGAAAAGCAATATAGACGGGGATTCATACATAGAGTTTATTAAACACTATTCATCAGTTCTCATCAAACTAATAAAAAAAGCCAAACAGATGTACTACTCCAGCAGATTCACTGGAAACAAGAGGAGATATAAAAAGACCTGGAAAACACTCTCACAGATTATGGGCACCCACAAACTGAAAAAACTAGGGATATTGTCCTAACTAAACCAAACGAAATCCCACTGGGGTCCAAGGGGGTCTCTGAAATCGTTCTCAGGGTCCACGAATTTAAAAAAAAATTATTTTTCTTAGGAATGATAAGAATCTTTTCCGATCATAACGCCAAAAAATTATGAAATTTGATCGAAAACTAACGGAATTATGCTTTCAAGTTAAGCGGTAGCCATGACACTTACGCACGGCGATCGCCCACTTTGAGCCCTATTTTCGGCACAGCAATGTTTCAGTCTACTACATATACTATTTCGCTAGAACTCCATTTCTTCTATCGATTGAGTACAAGAAACTGCCTATTTACCAATTTCAACTACCCAAAATAGTGGTCAGAAAATGGCAATTTGACCAATTTCACCAAATTTCAAACGTGCCAATTTCAAAATGGATCCATAAAAACAAGACAGACATTCCTGGCACTAAAATAACATCTTCTTGTTCATTATTCGTCTCCATCTTACATTACTTTTGCTTTCCATTTTGAATTTTTTATTCTCACAAAAATAGAAGATTTATTTTATGTATACAACCATATTTAAAAATGGTATAAATAATATGAGCACTTGTGCATGAATATTGCTCCAGTTGATGGTATTGGACGATGGTGTGATTTGTTTACTTTAACATCGTAATCGAATATTTTCCTACTTTGAGCTCAATTTCGGAGGTATTGTCAAACCAATCAAAATCATCTCTATTTCTGTAATATATCTTCCATTCTATCAAATAAGAACAAGAAAACGAAATCAAAAATAAATACCATACAAAATAGACGAAAGTCCTGTTTTAAACCAAAAACACGGTCAGAGTTTTTTTTTCCTCATTACTTGTGGTGAATTTTTTTATATGCACACTGACCACCGACCCATTTTTCCCACTCAGGCCTAACAGCCTGTTTCGCGGGAGGGGCTAAAAGGCGACTAGTCCAAAACCCCAGTGCGTAAAGACTAGTAGCCAAAACCCCGAAAGGGTTAATTAACCCTTTGGGGGTCAAGTTCTCAGGAAAGGCCTGGGGTAGAAAATTTTTTGGAAAAAAAAAAATTTTTTTTTTATGAAATGATGAGAATCTTTTCCGATCTAACGCCACCAAAATTATGAAATTTGACAAAACTAAAAAATTATGCTTTTTTCGGGTATCTATGACACTGGATCGGGATTCACCCATTTGAGCCTATTTTCGAAAATTCCAATGTGTCAGTCTCCTAAAATTATAGCTATTTCACTGAACTCCATTTCTTCTATCGAATGAGAGAAGAAACGCCTTTTACCAATTTCATCTACCCAAAATAGGGTCAGAAAAGGGCAATTGTCCAATTTCCCACTTTCAAACGTGCCAATTCAAAATAGGGTCCAGAGGGCAGACATTCCTGGCATAAAATAACATGTTCTCTTTCATTAGCCACGTCTCCAGGCCCCTGTTCCATTATTTTTGCTTTCCATTTTGAATTTTTATTCTCACAAAAATAGAAGTTTACTGTTATGTGTACAACTGCATCATTGTAAAAATGGTATAAATAATATCAGAGCACTTTTGCATGAATATGAGATCGAGTTGTGGTGGACGCATGGTGTGATTTGTTTCTTTTAACATCCAAAAATCAACATTTTCGCTACTTTGAGCTCAATTTCAAGGTACAGTGGTACCTTGAGTTACATATTTTTCTTCGAAATGCTGTTCAAGTGCATTACCAAACAATTTATCCCCATAAGGAATAAGAAAATAGACTAGTCCACACCCCAAAAATATCTTTACAAAAAAGTTTTTAAAAAATAAACTTACAAAAAAGGATTTTGGGGACCATTTTAACTGGAAACCCTGTATTTCTTTGTCATACCAATCAAAATCATCTCTATTTCAATATATCTTCCATTCTATCAAATGAGACCAAGAAAAACGAGCATTTCCATACGAAAATCGCTGCAAATTGTTGTTTTAATCGAAAAAATTAATTTTTTCTCTCATTATGGTGTACTGCAGGATTTTTTGTCACATGACCACAAGACCCATTCTTTCATATGTATGCCTACCAGACGTTTTCTGCTTAAATTGAGGCCGTAGAATTTGGGCGTACTAGTACGGCCAACCCCTGCTCGTAAAACGTACTAGTATGGCTTGCCCGAAAGGGTTAAAGACTGCAATTTTCTGTTGTAATAAGAAAAATTTTAGGACCAGTACTTACCGAGATATAAGACCCCGGGTTAGCACTGGATGCCCTCGACAACATGGAGTCCGCTGCTTACAAAGGTTGTTAATATACCTTTTTTCTAATTTTTATTTTATGTAATTTTTATGTTCTGATAAACAATTTATAGAGTTCTTGTGATTTCATTGCCAATCTTTGTTCTGACACTATTTAGGTACTGAAATAGGATCAAATATCAAAAACAACTGACAGGCAACATTTACACCTGCCTTGGTCATTTACTATTTCTAGGTATTAAGTGGACCTCGGTTTCGTACAGATCCCAACCAAAATTATGTAAGTGATTTTTGTAAATGCTTTTGTAAGTGTATTTTTTGGGGTCTGAAACTGACTAATCAATTTAATTTGTCCTTATCGGAACAAATTCGTTCAACGGCACTCGAACAGCATTTGGAAAGAATTACAAAAACCGAGGGTCCACTGTACAAAGTATTTATAGGTCCCATCAATGTTTTGAACATGAGCAACAGGGAACCCCAAACGAAAACTCATTCCAGAATCTCAAGTGCCATTACCAAACAATTCTCCTTGAAATAATGTCAAAGGTTGTCCATTTCGACCCCAAAATACACTTACAAAAGCACTTTAAATTATCTTCAAAATTTTAATTTCCGGGTGTTCTTACTGGGTTCCACTGATATGAAACTCCAAGCATGGTGAAAGAATGGGTGTCACTAAACTTTGACAGTCACAGTGATTTGACACTTTAATCATGCATTGCTGCAGGAACCCTGGCTTTTTTTCACTGTTACACAAAACATGCTGTCTTCTGTCTTTTGTCTGTCTTTATCTGTCTTTCTGTCTGCCTGTGTGTGTCTGTCTTTCTGTGTCTGTCTTTCTTCTGTCTTTCTGTCTGCCTCTGTGTGTCTTTTTTGTCTGCCTCTGTGTGTCTTCTGTCTGCCTGTGTGTCTGTCTTTCTGTCTGCCTGTATGTCTGTCTTTCTGTCTTCTTTGTTCTCTGTCTCAGAGAGCGGCTCATGAACCAACAAACACGGATGCAGTCACGCTGATTCCTGATAATAAATTTGATTACTTGCCAGTCATGCGTATTATGCCTTGTATCCAAAAAGTGTATAGTCCAGTGTATTGTCCTAACAAACCAAAGGAAACACCACCAGCCACTGATACAGTAAACAAGATAAATGACTCTTCTCAACCATGGATCAAATCTTCCAGTAAAATCCCAGGTACCAACACCGAGCAAGTGATTACCTGTGGGAATTTCCATCCTCCTTCTATCTTGCACCTACTGAGCCCACTGAAGTCACCATGATAATCAAGTCACTTAAAATAAATCAGGGAATCTGTCTCAACTCCCACCATTATTATACAAGGAGCCACCCATGTCCTTTCACATTCTATTTCATTACTTTTAACAAATCACTAGAAACTAGCACTTCCAACACTACTCAAACAGCGAGGGTTACACCAATACACGAAGGCGGTGACCCCACAGACGAAACAATTACATACAGTTAACCTCCGGTTCGTTAGCCGGAGTTCGTTAAAATCGTCTAAGTTTTTTTCATGAAAATTTTGGCTCGGTGTTCACAAATCCGCTGGAGTTCATGATTTGGTCCCGGATGTGTACGCGTGGCCTGGCGGGCCTGGGCACCATATACATGTCAGTGTGCTATTGTTTACCAGCGAGTGACCGCCACCCACACATTCATACCAGATATATTGTCATTATTCCACTGTTTTTAGTGCTTGCAACTGCTAAAATAAGCCACCATGGCCCCAAAAAGCTCCTAGTGCCAAGCCTGTGGTAAGAGAATGTCAGAAATACGGTAAAATTGAAGAAGGATCATTGCAAAATATGAAAGTGGAGTTCGTTTGCTGAGCTGGCCAGGCTCTATGGCAAAGCCCATTCAACCATCACTTCCATTGTGGCCAGAGAAAGGAAATCAAGGATGCTGCTGTTGCGAAAGGTGCAAGTATGGTCACAAAACAGATCTCAAGTGCTGGAAGAAGTGGAAACTTTGTTGTTGGTGTGAATCAACGAGAAACAATTAGCAGGAGATAGTGTTACGCAGGCGATAATATCTGAAAGCAAGGCAATTGCATGATGATCTTGTTAAGAAAATGCCTGCAACGAGTGCCAAGTAATGAATTTAAAGCCAGCAAAGGCTGGTTTGACAGATTTAAGAAGTCGATGGTTGTATTGCAGTGTGCATAAATTCTGTAATGGATCTCTGGGCTCTTTTATTCTGCATTACATTATACAGCTGACGGTAAGGCATCATCAGCTGGTCTAGACCTGTTTCAAAGCCCTGCTTCTAGCTTTGTCAGGGTCCTCTTCAATGAAAAAGTCTGCAACTTTACCAATAATATGGAACTGCTCACGTAACTGCTGCAATGTTAACTCTTTTTCTTCAGGTTCTTCTTCATCTTCTGTTATCTCCTCCCTTGCATCTGTGCATCGAACTCTGCCAACATTTCCTCTGACTCCTGTCTTCATCAGCATCTTCTAAGAGTTCATTCACATAATCCATTCATATCTTCAAAACCATCACCTGGTAATCTCCTTGCCAGCTGAACAATTTCCTGAACCTGACTAAGCAAGGAAAACCAGAGAAAGAATTAACTACAGAAGGCCATAACTTTCCCCAAGCCTGCATTTAATGTTGATTGGGGCACTTCATTCCATGCACTTTAGCATAGCTGATGGCATCTGCATGTTAAATTTACTCCAGAAGCTTGGTACTGCCAAGTTGGAGTCAGAGTCCATTGATACAACTAGTTTTTTTATAAATTTTTTTGTGTAGTTACACTTGAATGTCTGAATAACTCCCCGGTCCAGTGGTTGTATCGAGATGTTGTATTTGGAGGTAAAATACAACTTTTATATGTGGGGTCACATCCAGCAAAGCTTTGTGATGAGTCTGGAATTATCAAGAATGAAGAGAGCCTTGAATGCAAGGTTCTTGCTGTGCAGGTAAAACTTGACTTCAGGAATAAAGTGATGCTTAAACCAGTCAATAAATTTCCTCTGTCATCTATGCTGACTAGTTTGACTTCCAAATTACTGGTGAGGTGTTTTATCCACACCTCTCAAAGACGAGGAGTCTTAGAGCGGTAAATAACCAGGGGCTTACACTTTAAATCACCTGATGCATTACCGCAAAGGAGCAAGGTGACGTCCTTCGCTGCCTTGAAGCCCGGCACTTTTTCTCTTGCTGACTGATAAAAGTTCGTGTTGGCATTTTCTTCCAGAAAACACCTGTCTCACAGCATTAAAAACTTGCTGTGGCTCTGCCTCCCTGAAAAAGTTCCTGAAATTCAGCAGGAAATTACTTGCTGCCAGATCAGCAACACTTTCACCAGAAAACTTAATATTATGTAACTTATTATGCAACTTAAAGTTCTTGAACCAGCCTTGGTAAACATACACTCGTTTTCAGGCCTTCCTTCCATCACCACTGTTTAAACAACTTTAAGGCCTTTTCCCTAATTAAAGAAAACTAAGTGGTCCCTTTTTGTTTTCTGTTGATCCCTCAAGCAACAAGTTTTCAGTTTTATTTACTTGTTACTACGTGTCATTTTTTACACAGGTCACTTTTTTAAATTACACAAGCTGTATATTTCCTCATTCTTCCTAATTAAACTGACGCTTATTGGCCATATCACTATATCCCCACACGTGAGCCACTCTTTACTTATCTAATATCTATTTTTTTCCAATTCCTAGACTTGGCCTTAAACTTTTTTTGTCATTCGGAAACTTTAGCTTTGGGTGCCATGTTTGGTATATTTACAAAATGCAAAAAGAGGAAATGAATGTAAATAAACACGCGAGCTTCTCGACAAAGCCCGCTGTACGAACCAAACTGAAGCTGGGAGGGATTGGTGGGGTGAGGGTGGAGGGGATGGCACAAGGACTCCCCATGACTAATGGTTTAACCACGGGCGACCTGCGCAAAATTTTTTCCTCCTGCCGAATGAATATCACTTTCGGAAGATGATAATGTCCAAAACTTAAATCGGCAACCGGAACCAACATAATCTTCTAAAGGGCGTTTAAATAAGCATATGGGAAACCAGGATAACCCAAAAAGTCAGAAGAATCAAAAGTCCTGATTTTTTGGGTTTTTAGGTTCCCACATTGTTTATTATGGTAATCTTTGTAACTGCATCTTGTATACCTGAATAAACTTACAGTTTGGGGAAGGAAAACAAATTCCATTCCCTAAAAGGCGCCTTGTTCCACCACCAATCATTCAATTCCATAAAAAAAAGCCCTCACCCCAGCGTTTTTGAAGAATAAGAAAGGAATTGTGTTTTGATCTTTAAATTACTATATCTTGTATCTGTAAAATCATGAACCCAGGGATACCATGTTCTCAAAGTGGCAAGAAAAAAGAAGCATTTAAGTCTTAGAATTAAAGCAAAGATATTAGAAAGAAAACCCGTGGCATTAATAAGTTTACTTTGAACATAAAAATAAAACATAATGGTTGTGTTGACTGACTGACTTGACTGACTGTAACGCTGACTGACTACCTGACTTTGACTGGACTGACTTTGACTGGACTTTGACTGGACTTACTGAATGAAGGCTGACTTACTGAATGACTTGACTGACTTACTGAATGACTTGACTGACTTACTGTGCTTATGACTTACTGAATGACGACGACTTACTGAATGCTTGACTGACTTACTGAATACTTGACTGACTTACTGAACGATTGACTGACTTACTGAATGACTTTGACTTATGAATGAAACGAGACTTACTGAATGACTTGACTGACTTACTGGACTTGCTGAATGACCTGACTGACTTGCTGAATGACTATGACTTACTGAATGACTTATGACACGGAATGACTTGACTGATTACTGAATGGCTTGAAGTTGACACTCAGACAACCATCGACTTCAGTTCCAGAACCTCTCTTACCTCAGCCCATTAGGGCCAAGCAAACCTCCTTTTCATAATCATCCAAAAACCACCCCCCAATTTAAGGTAATTATTATTTCTGTTAAATTTGTAGCCCAAGCAGTAAAAACAACATAATACATCATGATAATGAACTACAATTACATATTCACTTTTATTTGTGTAAGATCTGTTGGCAAAAAAAAAAAACTTGTTTGGCTTTTGGGGACTCCCAGGAACGTAACCTTATTTTTCCCTAATTCTTTTAATTATCTAACACGACGTTTTCAGGAACGTAACTACCTTTAAAGACGATCTTAAAGTGAAATATTTTTATTTATAAATTAAAGTGAAATATTTCTTATTTATAAATTAAATTAAATATTTTTATTTATAAATTCTAATTGTTTCAGTGGAATATTGTTGAGGGCTTATCGCCCCACCACTACCACTATCAAAACAAATATTTTATTTCATTGCTGTTTACAAGGTTGTTATTACAATCATAAATTAGGGCAAAGGGGCCATTATCCATGGCATTAGGGTTTAACCCTTTGGGGTCGGTGGTACCAAGTTTACAACAGGGGTGGTGCCGATAGTAGTGTAAATTCTAGCAGCTTCAAATTGCAGGAAACGGCTGGTAGGCCCTAGAAAGAATGGGCTATGTTCAGGCAGTATAAAAAATCCTGCACCAACACTGCATAATGAGAAAAAAAACCCTCCGTTTTTTCTTTAAAACAGCGACTTTGCAGTCTATTTTCATATGGTTTTATTGATGTATTTCGTTTTCTTGGTCTCATGTGATAGAATGGAAGATATATTACAGAAATAGAGATGATTTTGATTGGTTTGACAATGACGACCTTGAAATTGAGCTCCAAAGAGCGAAAATGTTGATTTTCGCTGATGTTAAAGTAACAAATCACACCATGCATCCAATACACATCAACTGGGAGTCAATATTTTTGCACAAGTGCGCTGATATTATTTATACCATTTTTACAATGATGGTTGTATGCATAACAGTAAATCTTCTATTTTTTGTGAAAATAAAATTCAAAATGGAAAGCAAAAGTAATGAAGAGGGGCCGGAGACGGACTAATGAACACATACAAGTTATTTGAGTGCAAGGAATGTCTGTCCGTTAATTCTGGACCCTATTTTGAAATTATTGAAATTTTGGAAATTAAAACCAACTACCACCTTATTGGGTGTAGAAACGGAAATTGGGATTTCTTAACTCAATTGATAGAAAAATGGAATTCTGCGAAATAGCTATAATTTTAGAGACTGAATTATTAATTTGCTGAAAATAGGGGTCAAAGTGGGCAAAACCGATGCGAAATTCATCAATACCGCTAACTTTGGAGCATAATTCCATTAGTTTTCCATCAAATTTTCATAATTTTGCTGGTTATGATCGGAAAAAGATTCTCTATCATTTCATAAGATTTTTTTTTCAAAAATTTGAGACCCTGAAACAGTTTGGGAGAGGCCCCCGACCCTGAAAGGGTTAAAAGATAATATTCACAAATTTTGCTAAGTCAAACACGAGAAAAAGTCACGTTCTCCTCACCAGGTATGTAATTCCAATTATGCGGCCCAGACTATTATATTTCTCTTGCATCTGGTTGACGGCCACGGGGGGGTTGACCCCCCCGGAACTCTCTCCAGGTAAACTCCAGGAATTTCTGCACTCTGTTCTGCACGTACACAATTTAACTATTCCAATTAAAATCCACTGTAAGGATACCTCATCAGACCAAATTATGGTGTGTAATTTTATCTTTAAATTTATTATATAATTATAATTTGACACCCACATAAATGGCTTAATTCCAACTCGGTAAGGCTTGGTGAGACGGTGAAAAAGATCTGTCTATAATTAATTTTTCAAAGATTTTAGAGCAGTGGTAAATTTGATATTGGTCTATAATTTTCGTCTGTTTGATCACCTCCTTTGTGGTCGGGTGACCCTTGATTTTGAGTTGAAGGGAAGGTAGAGGTTTCAATGGATTTATTAAAGAGTGTTAATAATTGGTGACAGTATCTGTGAAGCTTTTTTGTACATAAAGGTGGAAGCTGTTTGTCTCCTGCCTTGTTTTTAAGGGTGTTGATTATGAGCGAATTCTTTGGGTTGGTAGGAGCTAGGAAAGTGTATGGGAGGTGTTGGTGAGGATCTGGACGGGTGCAGCTTGGGATTTTCTTGTAGATTCTTTCCTTGGTGGAGAAGAAAACATTAAGTCTGTTTGCTTCTCAGTTGGTGAGAAGGGGTTTCTGGTTTTGATAATTTGAAGGTATTGTTCTTGGATATCTTTTTATTTCCTAGAATTGCAGATAGGGTTTTCCAGGTCTTTTTCATATCATTTTATGTTATATAGTCTGTTCTCATAATACAATATTTTGACCTTCTT
>WNWK01020676.1:25000-35393 GCA_009830355.1 Cherax destructor | reverse complement strand
ACGTCTTCGCTATGGGCATAGAGGACAAAAGTGTCAACTTTAAGGATAAGTAGGTCTTGGAGCTCAAGCTGCTCCAGAATGTCATCACCACGTGCCTGGAAATTCCGTTGGACAATGGTGTGGGTAAAATGACAGTACCACTACAAGAATTGAGAGAATGATGTTTGTCAATAGTGATAGGAATAGTATCTATGGTCGTAAGAAGAGAAAGATCGCGAGCTTGGCCAGCATTCTGGACCATGATGATGCGAGTGCCACTCTTGAGAGTGTGAAATGAGATATCTTCACCTACATGGCGTACGAGAGCTTTACCAATACTATGATCGGAAAGATAGGTAGTTGGAGTAGTTGGCCTTAGAGTAAAAAACTTCGTCCATTGAGTAGTGTGAAACAAAGTGTTTAAGGGGAGTGCATGACGAGCTGGTCGTTTCTGAGATGAATGAGAAGGGAGTGTCGTATCATCATGTAAAGGTCTTGGTCGTTGGGATGTGGGACCGGAAGTGGTCCGACGTGTGATGGGCGAGCAATCCGAAAATTGCCACACCGTAGAGGGAGAAGCCGGAATCAAGGTCAGAGAAGAGCGAAGGTCAAATGTGTCAAAAGGGCTGGTTTGAACCCCGGTACCTGAAGCAGGTGACAAACTGGCACCAGCAAGAGGTACGGGGTATTGGAGGTGTCCAAAGAGTTGTCCATTAACGAGGTAGGGTCAGAACTGGGTGCAGTATCAGGAAGGGGCCCGGGGTAGAGGTTCATGGATTGGGTCGTCCATGGTTAGGTTTCTTCTTATTTTTGTTTTTAAGAAAAAAAAAAGAAAGAAAAAAAAATAAAAAGAAAAAGAATAAAAAAAGGGTGGAACGTGGAGAAATAGCTCCTAGGAGGAATGAAAGGGCGTAAATCCCCCTCTGCGCCCAAGAGAACCTCAACACCGCAAGTAGTGCAGATTCTGCATGGAACCCGTGCCATACCCTACCCTTCATGCCAGTAAACCATCAATCTGGGATAGCAACCTCACATCCACCGAGCCACCTCGGCGGACAAAGAGAGGGCGGCCGGATACCCACCACAAAGCATGCCTCCTTCGGCCACCACCCCGGAATCCGAAAGGTGGCCTCCAGAGATACACCCGTCACCCGAAAGATACCTAAAGCCACCCCCCGAGAGACCGGAGAGGGATCGGGACATCCCCAGGCGATCCAGACTCAACGGCAAACTACACCACCGCCAAGAACCTCAACGGAATGGGACGGACTACGGTACCCTTCCCCCTACCTAGGAACCAGAATGCCTGTAGAGTGAAGCTCACAGAGTAAAAATGGGGAGGGAATAAGGGAGGGATGAGGAGGAGGAGGAAAGGAAAAATGGGAGGATGGGGAAGATGGGATTGGGAAGGGGGGATTAGGGGGTAATTAGGTTTGGTCTGAGGAAGAAGACCAAGAGGTCCAATTCCTCAGACCGATAGCCTATTTACCTCGTCAAGGAGCCCCCTTAAAGAGGTGAGCACCCATAGAGGACCTCGTACATTGCGCTCAAAAATCAGTTCAAATGGACTGTACCCTGTAGACTCTTGCACAGTTTCTCTCATTGCGAATAGTAACAGAGGAAGTAATTCATCCCAGTCTGTAGGAAAATGCATGCAAAAAGTTCTCATCATTGTTTTTAACGTCTGATGGAATCTTTCCAAGGCACCTTGGGACTGAGGATGATAGGCAGTGGATAGGTTATGAACTATTCCCAGCCTTGTTAATGCTTCCCTAAATGCTTTGGCAGTGAAATTAGTGCCTTGATCACTTTGAATAGATTTAGGAATTCCAAAGCAAGAGATAAACTTAGTTAAGGCTTTAAAGATTGCTTTAGTGTTTATACTGCGCATAGGAACTGCCTCTGGATATCTGGTTACTCTATCCATGATTGTGAATAAATATTGATTTCCAGACTTAGCCTTAGGTAGTGGACCTACACAATCTATTATTAATTCTGAAAAAGGGTCTCCATTAGCAGGAATGGGATGGAGAGGTGCAGGTTTAATGGGGTGTCCAGGTTTCCCTACCTGCTGACATTCTGAACAACAGCGAATATGATTCTTTACATCTTGCCTTAACTTTGGCCAAAAGAATTCTTTTAATATTCTATTCTTAGTTTTGGTAATTCCCAAATGGCCTCCTAAAGACGAGTTATGGGCTATATTTAATATCTGAGACCTAAATTTTTTGGGAACTACTAATCTATCTCTTTGCTGTCTTCCCTCCACCTCCTTACCAGTTTCAGTGCAGACTAAGTAATCGATTTTAAGATGATATTTGACCAGGTGACCTGAAGTGGATTCACCCACGGCTGCCTCAAAAGCATATTTTAGTGAGGAGTCTTTTTGTTGTTCCTCCCGAAAGGACAGTCCCTCAGGCATGGAAACAGAGACATCTGGCAATCCTGCAACCCTGGAATAGGAAGGCTTGATCTGGGTCTGTTCACTAAATTTAGGAGGCCCTGGCCAGTTTTCCTCATAAAACAAATTGGTTAGTCCGAGATCAGAGTCGTCCAAGGACGAGTTAACATTCTCATCAGACATCACTTTGGATTTTGCTCGAGTTATTGCCAACATCAGGGAAGAATTAATCATTATGGGTTCCATACATTTAGTAGACTCTATGTTATTACCCAGTAATAGCATCGCATCTTTCATGGGGAATCCATCAGATACACCTACTGTCAAATACCCAGTGTAGTATTTACTCTGCACATATATTTTATGTAAAGGGACAGAAAATACTGCTCCTCCAAAAGCTTCTAACAGAACTGAGGACTGCAAAGAGGTTTGTTCAGAAAGGGGAAGTACTCCCACTCTTATAAGTGAGCAATATGCTCCAGTATCCCCTAAAGGTTCTAACTTCCATTTTCTCTGAATATTCCTGAAGGGATATATGACAAGTGCTATAGTAGGGGGTCATCCCCTTTACTTCTTTCTGAGTCATATTATTATTATTATTAGGGGCAATATAAATTTTCCCTAATGGTTGGGGGTTATTTGGGCAATTGGGCCTGATGTGGCCGGGTTTACCATACAAGTAGCATAACACCTCAGCTTTAACTTTGGCTCCTCGTTGATTTTGTGGCTTACGTTACTCTGGATACTGCCTCCTCGAATCACCATGTTGAGTAGTTTGAGGTCGCTCACCAGGTTGACCATGAGTGGAGTAACGCTGCTCACCAGGTTGACCATGAGTGGAGTAACGCTGCTCACCAGGTTGACCATGAGTGGAGTAACGCTGCTCACCAGGTGATTTTGTTGGCTGCCGACGAGATTCACCTTCATCTTGACATTTCGTTCTCCACTCAGGAACTTTTCTTTGACGATCTCTGCTCATACCAGGCTGTTGAGGAAAGAGATAAGACCGCTCGGACAAGGAGCGGTTAGTTTCAAAAGTATCAGCCAACCTGGCTGCTTCCAATGCAGTAGCCAATGGACGATCTTGAAGAAAGACTCGAACCTCTGGACTAACAGACCAAGATGAGCTTCACCAGATTATCAAAATCAACGACACCACTTGCCTTGTACCACTTTGTAAAAGCCCTTTTCTGTTGCCTTACAAAATCAACATAAGACTGACCAGCTGCTTTCTGCCTAGTTTGAATTCTTTCCTATACTTGGCAGGAATACATTGATAAGCCCCAAGAACAGTGGTTTTCACAATGCGATAGTTACCAAAGTCTTCATTACTGAGAATGGATGTAAACTCTTGTGCTTTCCAAACAACGCAGTATACACCAGTGACGCCCAATGAACCTCAGGCCACCCTAAAGCTCGAGCCTTGTTTTCAAATGCTTCGAAAAACTGTTCAGGCTCTGCAAATTGAAGTCATCTACAGTCTAATGGTATTGCCTCCTCTCCTTCTCTCTATCAAACTCCTCCTTAGCAAATGCACGCTGTTCTTTAGTTTGTTCAAGATTGAGTCTGGCTAACTCAAGCGCCAATGAAGCAGATTTGCCTGTAGATAACCCCACATCTGAGACTTCACGAAACTGCTGGTTTTGCTCAGGAGTTTTGTCTCTCCCATTACTTTGTAGATACCTTAATGGTGACCTATGGTTAACAGCTCCTGTGTTGGGAGAAACATGAGTCTGATATGCCATAGTTTCAGTTTGTAGTTTACTCCTTATAATATCACGCAGCTGCGAAGCCATAAGGGTGCGTTGATATTCAATACCAATAGAATGAGCAATTCGCCAACAACGCTGTAGAGAGAGTTTGGGCAACTTTAGTAGAGTGAACTCAGACACTAATCGTCTGACTCGAATAGGTGGCATTAACCCCAACGTAACACGCTGTAACTGCTATGCAAGGTACGACTGCAGAATACTCACAATAGCAAGGCTGACACGCAATAACAAAGTCAATATGCACACACAATAGCAAGGCTGACACGCAATAACAAACCAAATTGCAGAATACTCTTACAATAGCAAGGCTGACCTTAGTGAAGCGAATGCAAAGATGACACAAAATTCGTGAACCGTTGACAAAGTGTAAGCAATGCCAGATAGCAAGCTATCTAAATGATACAAGACTAGCTCCTGCTCCAACTTCAACTCTAGGCTCAACTCCTGCTCTAAGTCTCCAAATTCAGCTCCGGGACAGGCTACCCATATTACAACTTCAGGATCTAAGGCCTGTTGTTATCCTGAGTGTAAAAGGGAGCTTGGAGCAAAGAAACACAGTAGAAAATGCTTTGAATTGTATTTCCTTCACCAAGCAATTATATATATATATATATATATATATATATATATATATATATATATATATATATATATATATATATATATATATGAGTTTTGTATTTTCCTTCACCAAGTATATTATAAGGCTTTATACAAGTATGTACACTATATACAGAAATAGTAGTATTAGTGCACGCCACGGTAGTCAAGGCAGAATAACAGCCAATAGACAGAGACGACCGTACAACAACCATCTCAGGGAGGGAATGACAATGACAAATATGTGAGTGGAATCCACGTCACCTTTCCCATTGCCAGACCCGCACTATGATTGGTTGAACCAAGCTGTTGATTTGGTGATGGGGCCCCAAATCACCAAACCCTTAACAAGATGGTTCACTGGTTGGTGAGGCAGCCTATGTGGGTGTGTTATCATGCTCCGAATAAGGGGGACGTACTCTTTGCATGCAACATTTGGTGATGGTATAAAACTAATATAAATAAAAACTGATGAGGACAAGGGAAGGCTACAAATGGATCTGGGTAAACTGCAAGATTGGTGAAATACGTGGTCACTTAAATTCAACACCAGCTAATGCAAGATTATGAAGATATGTTTAGGAGGAAGAAGACCGGATACGAGGTATAAACTCAGAGACAGAGGCTGTAGATCTCACTGAAATAGAAAGACAAAGAAGTGAATATAGTTCCAAACAAATATCTCTGGAGGAACATAGCAGAATAACCTCTGCAGCCAATATTCCTATAGTAATGTAGAAGTAGTTTTTAAGAATATCAACAAAGAGTTATTAATGGCCTTTAATAGGTTGACAACACAATAATTTAACCAGTACATGATAAAGCTTGTTAAACAACCGGAGAAAATGCAGAGGTGGGCAACGATGCTAGTCCTAAGCTATGTGATATGGCCCGTCAGAAGACGACATTAGAGGACATTAGGACTCGTCTGTCAAGGATACAGATGAGTCATAAAGATGTCAGGAAGTACTTCTGCAGCTTCAGAGAAGATAAGATTTACATGAACGAAGTAGTAGTTCAGGTAGGCACCATAAATAGTTTTAAAATCATGAGAGTGAATATGGCAACCGGCAAGTTAAAAGGGAGAGCCAAGTCCTGAGAATCGACCCCTGGAACCATATATAGGTGAATACATGTGTTTACATACAAACACAAGAATAAATATACACACACATACATGCACATGTTCGAACACTTATACATCCATACATGCACGACAGCGTACATACGTACGTACACATAAACATGTATTTATATGCACTCACACACACACTTTCACTTATATATTGTTTATATTTTGCCGCATTAATTTTTTATGACTGCTCTTCTCAATTTATATTGCGTGGAGTGAGGTGTTACACAACACCACGATACACTTGTCTGATCGCCTAGCAACCTAGTTATATTTATTGAATGATGAAAAACTGATACTGATTTTTCTGTCTTCAATTGCTGGAAGATATTATTGGTAACTAAACAATTACTTCACTGTCTGTCATACCACATAACAGCGTTGGAGAGTAATATGCCTTTTAGGATTTAAATATTATTGTAATAATACATATATCATACGAAATTTAATTGAGGACGGATTATTCTAAAAAAGTGAAGCACCCTTATTGGAAGACAGCTGAAGCAACCCTAACTACTGCGTCAGATGCCATACTGAATATTAGGGGATCAAAATATCTTAAATCTCGAAAGAATATTTATGTGTCCCATTGTAATCCCCAGTAATTTCTTGAGGTTCTTTGAGAAACAGACACTGCGCGATTAGAAAAGACCAGTACTAAAGATCAAACTTGAATCTGTAAAATTGCAAGTGACATATGCTAGCTAGGCATGGGAATGAAAGCCTCGTGGTCAGAAGGCATCTTCCATCTTGCCAAAATTGATAGAAAATGATCCAGACAAATACTTTGAGATTTATGAAATGAAGTACATGCTTTACACTGGTCCATACAGCCAGTACATGCTTTACACTGGTCCATACAGCCATACTGCACTAACACAAAAGGCTCAGATACTAACAGCTACATTAGCAAATAAGGAATATATTAACTACAACATTGTTCAATCTTCAGTCCTGTTAAATGCAGCTGTTATTTCAATATGTTCACTTCCTGAACGCAAATATCACTAATTAACACTTGTTAAACTTCGTTAATTTGTTGGTGTCGGTTGACTAAGACATCAAATAATTATTACGAATTATTTCAAAATTTTAATGAGATACTAAATTTCAGGCTGCCTCTTATCCAGTATTATCTAGATTATAGGTAATGTCTGTTGCAGAAACTGATGAATTAACAGATGAATTCAGTTTAACACGCATTCATTCCTGCGGTACTTCCAATTACGTTACTTAGAGTGCACACTTCTAAGTTATAACACATTCAGTGAAACCTACAGTTTAATGTTCTTCTTGTAATAAAAGGACATTCAAGTGTTAAACTAAATAGGGAGATGCCATATAACTAAGACTGCGACTCAAAAATTGGAGTAAATAATCATCACACAACAATTCTTGACAATACAAATAATAAAAGAAAACCTTTTTGTGTCGACTACCTAAGGGTCAAACGGTCATACTTCACATACTTCTTGACTATTGTCGCCTTCATAGCTATTCAGACTATTATTATGGTAATAAGTCTCTTTTATAACACTTCAAAAACAGCCGAACTACCAAAGATGGTAACCAAGATGTCCTCACCTTCAGAGACTCATATATATTTTATATATTAAGAACGCATTGATGTTCTCTTTAAGACTTATGGTAAAAAAGACATTTATAATCCCTTACATAAAATAAATGTGGAAAGTAATTATTTCACGAATGAAATGTTATTAGATACCTCAGGGGAATATTGAATGAGAAATGGTCAACTTCGAATTGAAATTATCTAATAGGTTGAGGCAGCATTTTTGAAGAACTAATGTTATAGAAATATTATTTATCTGTCAGTTACATGTCAGAGGCTCATAGGTGCTGCCTAGTGGATAGTGGAGGTTAGTAATAACTGGAAGATGGCAGTTGCCAGTAAGAACATAAGAAAGAAAGAACACTGCAACAGGCCTACTGGCCCAAGCGAGGCAAGTCCAATTCTCCTATCGGCTTAAGCCAATGCCTTAACCCAGTCAGGTCAGGTCACGCTCACTTAAGGAAGGAGCACGGCATCTGACCTAGTAGCACAAGCTAGTCAGGTCCAACTCACACCCACCCACACCCACTCATGTATTATCTAACCTATTTTTAAAACTACACAACGTCTTAGCCTCTACGACGGTACTCGGGAGTTTATTCCACTCATCCACAACTCTATTACCAAACCAGTGCTTTCCTATATCCTTCCTGAATCTGAATTTTTCCAGCTTAAAACCATTGCTGTGAGTCCTGTATATGCTAGACATTTTTAGCACGTTATTTACATCCCATTTATTCATTCATGTTTTCATTTATACACCTCAATAATATCCCCCCTATATCTCCCCTCAGTCTATCCTCATAGGGAAGATTTCTGATACATGGGATCAACTTTGTCATCCTCCTTTGTACATTTTCCAATGCATTTATATCCATTCTGTAATACGGTGACCAAAACTGTGCAGCATAATCTAAATGAGGCCTAACCAAAGATATACAGAGTTGAAGAACAACCTGAGGACTTCTATTATTTATGCTTCTTGATATGAAGCCAAGGATTCTGTTAGCTCTATTGCGAACACTTATGAACTGTTGTCTTGGTTTCAGATTACTGCTAACCAGAACTCCTAAATCCTTTTCGCATTCAGTAACATTAAGATCTACATCATTTAGTTTATATGTTGCATGATTATTTTCCTGTCCAGCATTTAGAACTTTGCATTTGTCTATATTAAACTGCATCTGCCACTTCTCTGACCACTGCATCAGTCTATTCAAATCATCCTGGAGTGTTCTAATGTTCTCAATAGAATGAATTGCACAGCCTATTTTGGTGTCATCAGCAAATTTGCTTATGTCGCTATTTATTTTCTCATCTGTCGTTTATGTAAATCGTGAACAACAAGGGGCCCAACACTGACACCTGTGGAACCCCGCTAGTGACGTGCCCTCACTCTGATTTCTCCCCATTTATGCAAACTCTCTGCTGCCTACTTGTCAACCATGCCTCTACCCAGGAAAAAATTCTCCTCCTATTCCGTGTGCCTTAAGTTTCCTCAATAGCCTCTGATGTGGAACTTTATCGAAAGCGTTACTGAAATCCATATACACAATATCATTTTCATTACCATGATCTACTTCCTCAAACACCTTAGTGAAAAAAGTTAGTAAATTCGTAAGACAGGAACGCCCCTTTGTAAAACCATGCTGAGATTCATTAATCAATTTATGCCTTTCAAGATGGCTACGAATTGCCTCGGCAATTATTGATTCCATAAATTTTCCCACTATGGAGGTAAGGCTTATTGGTCTATAGTTCGAAGCTAAGGATCTGTCACCTGCCTTGTAAATAGGTATTACATTTGTCATTTTCCACTTGTCTGGCACTATGCCAGTTTGTAGTTTGTATGCTAAGTTCTCGCAAACAGTTCATCAGGGCCTGGGGATTTGTTAGACTTTAATTTCTCTATTTGTCTGAGGACCATGTCACTAGTTACCCTAATCGTGCATAGTTTATTATATTTCTGTTCTACATAGTTTATTATTTCTAGAATTTCGCTAGTATCTTCCTGAGTAAAAGCTGAGAGGAAGTAAGTATTGAAAAGTTCACACATTTTCTTATTACTCTCAGTGATCTGTCCTGAGTTACTCTTAAGTGGGCCTATCTTGTCCCTAATCTTACTTCTGTATACCTGAAAGAACCCTTTTGGGGTAGTCTTCGAATCCCTTGCGACTTTAGCCTCATAATCCCTTTTTGCTTTTCTTATTCTTTTTTTTATTTCTCTCTTTAATTGAATATACTGGTTTCTTAACTGCCTATCCCCTCTTTTGATACACCTATATATGCCTCTCTTTTGACCACTGAGATGTTTTAATCTATTGTTTATCCATGTGGGATCATTTTTGTTAGATCTAATTTCCCTACTTGGAACATAAGTTGTTTGTGCAGCTAGAACTACGCTCTGGAAAACGTCATATTGGTAACCAAAACCACCTACCTGACCCATAGTCAGGTCATCCCAATTTAGCCCACACAGGTAATTTCTCAGCCCCATGAAGTCGGCCAAGCGAAAGTCTGGAACAGAGACTTGATTGTAGTTATCTGGCAAATTCCATGATACATTGAAACTAAGTGATTTGTGATCACTTTCCCCAAGCTCATCATTAACCTCAAGATTATTAATTAGTGATTCTTTGTTGGCAAGAACCAAGTCAAGCAGTATGCAACCTCTAGTTCGTTCTGTCACAAACTATTTTAAAAAACAGTCCTGAATCATATCAAGAAAGTCACTAGACTCAAGATTTCCTGTGACATTGTTCCAATCAATTTGTCTAAAGTTAAAATCTCCGGTTTCGTGCGTACTAGTACAGCTTATGTGCCAGGGTTTTTGACGTACTAGTACGCTTAAATTCTAACGCAGTCAGTGTGCGCAGTATAAAAAAAATCCTACACACAGTGCGTAATGAGGAAAAAAAACTCCTACCGTATTTTTG
>WNWK01020676.1:0-20000 GCA_009830355.1 Cherax destructor | reverse complement strand
TGTTACGTTGTCATGGAACTCAGGCAGGCATGTGGAGCAAGATTTACCATCCTTAAAACCCTGCTAGTTGATGTTAATCAACCATCTTCTTTCAGGTGCTCTTCATTACCTCTCCTGTAGTTTAATGGAACTTGAAGATGTTAGCTACTGTTATATATATATATATATATATATATATATATATATATATATATATATATATATATATATATATATATATATATATATATATATATGTCGTGCCGATTAGGTAAAACTGGTCAATTAGCAAGAACTCATCTAAAATTAAGTCCTTTCTAAAATTTTCTCTTATATGTTTAAAGATATATTTTTTTCATTTATGTTAATGTAATAATTTATAATTTTGTACCAAGAGAAACTTTGAAAACCTACCTAACCTTATTACAACAAGCGCAATTTAATTTAGCCTAACCCAACTAAATATATTTTAGATACGTTAACATTAATTTAATAATAAAGAAACACAATGAAATATTTTTTTTTCGTTATGTTCAGAATGATTTTGGCGACATTATTGCATACACAAATTTTCACTTGTCTTATATGGCAAGGTGAGCGTTGCTATTTAAGCCAAAATCGCAAGTTTTACCTAATCGGCACGACATATATATATATATATATATATATATATATATATATATATATATATATATATATATATATATATATATATATATATATATATATATATATATATATATATATATATATATATATATATATATATATATATATATATATATATATAGGATGGTCCACCTCTGGCATCTTCAAGTTCCATTAAACTACAGGAGAGGTAATGAAGAGAAGCACCTGAAAGAAGTTGGTTGATTAACATCAACTAGCAGGGTTTTAAGGATGGTAAATCTTGCTCCACATGCCTGCCTGAGTTCCATGACAACGTAACAGAAGAAAGGCAAGAAAGAGAGAGACAGACAAATACGTGGAATGTGTATTTTTGAACTGTAACAAGGCTTTTGGGACAAATGCTTGTAGGAATAACATTAAAGACACTACAATAGTTTAAGGAATACCGAACAGGAAAGAAATAAGGAGTTATTGTGCCTGAAGAGGCGACAAAATGATATGTACCAAGATATGTTTCAAGACTGGAACTATTTCTTATGAAAATGAACGACATTATGGAAGAAATAGACACAGATGATGTGGAGCTGCAATAGTGATCTTAAAAGTGGTTTTTGGAATTCACCCTTAGCAAATGGAACATTATAAAAATTGAATTGGAAAGACAACTAGAAAGGGAGTACAGACTCCGGGGACAAAAACTGCAAACTTGACTCTGGATGAAGGACCTCGTGGTGAGCATGGTACTGAGCAGGTCACTTGTGGCGCACATTAACCGAATATTTTTTGCTGCAAATGAGCGTTTAATAAATCAAATAATAGATTTTAAAAAAGATCAACAAGGAGTCAATCACGACAATATATACGACATATTGCAAAGCTATGTTCGAGTATGTAGTACCAGTACTGAACCCATTCCTGATAAAGTATATAAAAAAACGCAAAAAACGCAAAAGCTTGCAACGACACTATTCCGGAAGCTAGGACAGATGAGCTAAGAGGAAAGATTATAGAAGACTGAGGATTAAATGACAGAAAGACCATGGAAGACATAATAACAACGTACAAAATACTGAGAAAAATTAGTAAGGTGCACAGGGACATAATTGTTAGAGAGTCAAGAAACAGGAACACAAGGGCACAGATGGAAGTTAAAAAAATAATAATGAGTCATAAGAATGCTAGGACACTTTTCTTCAGGATCCATACACTGCTTTTAGAAAAGGTATGATAGGGCTCACGAAGTCAGAAGCGAGTGAGCCCAGTAGCAAGTACATGAGAGGCGAGGCTGAGACTCAAAACCAGCAGCCAAAAATAGGTGAACACACATGCAGCAGGTACATACATGTAATGAAACACACATGAAACATGTACACATGCAATGCAAGTCGCACAAGTAATAATAACAAATATGCAACACGTAAACATATGTGGCAAGTACGCACATGTGGCAAGTACACACATATGTAAGAAACACTTACATGTAATACAAGTACACACAAGAAAGAAGTACCCCCATGTAATACAAATGTACACCTGAGGCAGACCATGACGCTTAGCAGCAACAACATATGCATTAAAGAACGAGAGAGAGTGTTGCAAGGCAGGTGTGACGTGTTACGAGAGAGTGTGTTGCAAGGCAGGTGTGACGTGTTTCCCAGTAGCAGTAACTATTTATAGTACTCTCGAAGTGACATTTTATGTGTACTCACTTATTTGTGGTTAAAGGGGTCGAGTCTTACCTCCTGTCATAGGTGTGTGCGTGTGTGTACTCACCTAGTTGTGGTTGCAGGAGTCGAGTCATAGCACCTGGCCCCGCCTCTTCACTGGCCGCTACTCGGTCACTCTAACCGCTCCATGAGCTTTATCATATCTCTCCTTAAAGCTATGTATGGATCCTGCCTCCACTACATCACTTCCCAGACTATTCCACTTCCTGACAACTCTGTGACTGAAGAAATACTTCCTAACATCCCTGTGGTTTATCTGAGTCTTCAACTTCCAACTGTGACCCCTTGTTGCTGTGTCCCACCTCTGTAACATTCTGTCTCTGTCCACCTTGTCGATTCCTCTCAGTATTTTATATGTCGTTATCATATCCCCTCTATCTCTCATCTCTTCCAGTGTTGTCAGGTCGATTTCCCGTAACCTCTCCTCGTAGGACATACCCCTTAGTTCCGGGACTAGTCTTGTTGCAAACCTTTGCACTTTCTCTAGTTTCCTTACATGCTTGGCTAGGTGAGGGTTCCAAACTGGCGCTGCATACTCCAGTATGGGCCTAACGTACACAGTGTACAGGGTCCTGAATGACTCTTTATTAAGATGTCGGAATGCTGTTCTTAGGTTTGCCAGGCGTCCGTATGCTGCAGCAGTTATTTGGAGATGTGCCCGGTGTTATACTCACCCCAAGATCATTTTCCTTGAGTGAGGTATGTAAGCTCTGGCCCCCTAGACTGTACTCCGTCTGTGGTCTTCTTTGCCCTTCCCCAATCTTCATGACTTTGCACTTGGAGGGGTTGAATTCCAGGAGCCAGTTGCTGGACCAGGCCTGCAGCCTGTCCAGATTCCTCTGTAAGTTTTGCCTGGTCCTCGTCCGATTGAATTCTTCTCATCAACTTCACAACATCTGCAAACAGGGACACTTCGGAGTCTATTCCTTCCGTCATGTCGTTCACAAATACCAGAAACAGCACCGGTCCTAGGACTGATCCCTGTGGCACCCCGCTCGTTACAGGCGCCCACTCTGACACCTCGCCACGTACCATGACTCACTGTTGTCTTCCTGACAGGTATTCCCTGATCCATTGCTGTGCCTTCCCTGCTATTCCTGCCTGGTCCTCCAGATTTTTAACTAATCTCTTGTGTGGAACTGTGTCAAACGCCTTCTTACTGTCCAAGAAAATGCAATCTACCCACCACTCTCTCTCTCTCTCTCTTGTCTTACTGCTGTCACCCTGTCATAGAACTCCAGTAGGTTTATGACGCAGGATTTCCCATCCCTGAAACCATCGTGTGTGTGTGTGTGTGTGTGTGTACTCACCTAGTTGTACTCACCTAGTTGTGGTTGCAGGGGTCGATTCATAGCTCCTGGCCCCGCCTCTTCACTGGCCGCTACTGGGTCTCTCTCCCTTCGCCATGAGCCTTATCATACCTCTTCTTAAAGCTATGAATGGATCCTGCCTCCACTACATCGCTTCCCAAGCTATTCCACTTCCTGACCACTCTGTGACTGAAGAAATACTTCCTAACATTCCTGTGATTCATCTGAGTCTTCAACTTCCAGCTGTGCCCCCATGTTGCTGTGTCCCATCTCTAGAACATTCTGTCTCTGTCCACCTTGTCAATTCCTCTCAGTATTTTATATGTCGTTATCATGTCCTCCCTTACTCTCCTGTCCTCCAAGGTCGTCAGGTCGATTTCCCTTAAACTCTCCTCGTAGGACATACCCCTTAGCTCCGGGACTAGTCGTGTTGCAAGCCTTTGCACTTTCTCTAGTTTCTTTATGTGCTTGGCTAGGTGTGGGTTCCAAACTGGTGCTGCGTACTCCAGTATGGGCCTAACGTACACAGTGTACAGGGTTCTGAACGATTCCTTGTTATGATGTCAAAATGCTGTTCTTAGGTTTGCTAGGCGCCCGTATGCTGCAGCAGTTATTTGGTTGATGTGCGCCTCAGGAGATGTGCCTGGTGTTATACTCACCCCAAGATCTTTTTCCTGGGGTGAGGTTTGTAGTCTCTGGCCCCTAGACTGTACTCCGTCTGCGGTCTTCTTTGCCCTTCCCCAATCTTCATGACTTTGCACTTGGTGGGGTTGAGCTCCAGGAGCCAATTCCTGGGCCAGTCCTGCAGCCTGTCCAGATCCCTTTGTAGTTCTGCCTGGTCCTCGTCTAATTGAATCCTTCTCATCAACTTAACTTCATCTGCAAACAGGGACACTTCGGAGGTTATTCCTTCCGTCATGTCATTCACAAATACCAGAAACAGCACCGGTCCTAGGACTAACCCTGTGGAACCCCACTCGTCACAGACGCCCACTCTGACACCTCGCCACGAACCATGACTCGCTGCTGTCTTCCTGACAGGTATTCCCTGATCCATTGGAGTGCCTTTCCCCTGTTATCCCTGCCTGGTCCTCCAGCTTTTGCACTAATCTCTTGTGTGTAACCGTGTCAAACGCCTTCTTACAGTCCAAGAAAATGCAATCTACCCACCCCTCTCTCTTGTGTTACTGCTGTCACCCTGTCATAGAACTCCAGTAGGTTTGTGAAACAGGATTTCCCGTCCCTGAAACCGTGTTGACTGCCGTTGATAAGCTCTTTCCTTTCTAGGTGCTCCACCACTATTCTCCTGATAATCTTCTCCATGTCTTTGCATACTATACAAGTCAGTGACACTGGTCTGTAGTTTAGTGCTTCATGTCTGTCTTCTTCTTTAAAGATTGGGACTACATTTGCTGTCTTCCATACCTCAGGTAGTCTCCCTGTTTCGATAGATGTGTTAAATATTGTTGTTAGAGGTACACATAGCGCCTCAGCTCCCTCTCTCAGAACCCATGGAGAGATGTGATCCGGCCCCGTCGCCTTTGAGGTATCTAGCTCACTCAGCAGCCTCTTCACTTCTTCCTCGGTTGCGTGTATTGTGTCCAACACTTGGTGGTGTACCCCTCCTCTGTCTTTCTGGAGTCCCTTCTGTCTCCTCGGTGAACACTTCTTTGAATCTCCTGTTGAGTTCCTCACACACTTTGCGGTCATTTCTTGTGATCTCTCCTCCTTCCTTCCTTAGCCTGATCACCTGGTCCTTGACTGTTATTCTCCTCTTGATGTGGCTGTACAACAGTTTCGGGTCAGATTTGGCTTTCCCTGCTATGTCATTCTCGTACTGTCGTTGGGCCTCCCTTCTTACCTGTGCATATTCGTTTCTGGCTCTACGACTGCTCTCCTTATTTTCCTGGGTCCTTTGCCTTCTATACTTCTTCCATTCCCTAGCACACTTGGTTTTGGCCTCCCTGCACCTTTGGGTGAACCACGGGCTCATCCTGGCTTTTTTGTTGTTTCTGTTACCCTTGGGTACAAACCTCTCCTCAGCTTCCTTGCATATTGTTGTCACATATTCCATCATCTCGTTTACTGATTTCTCTTCCAGTTCTCTGTTCCACTGAACCCTGTGTGTGTGTGTGTGTGTGTGTGTGTGTGTGTGTGTGTGTGTGTGTGTGTGTGTGTGTGTGTGTGTGTGTGTGAACTCACCTATTTGTGGTTGCAGGGGTCGAGTCATAGCTCCTGGCCCCGTCTCTTCACTGATCGCTACTGGGTCCTCTCTCTCCCTGCTTCATAAGCTTTATCATACCTATCCTTAAAACTATGTATGTGTGAATTATTATTGTTATTATTATTATTATTAGTTGTAGTAGTAGTAGTATGTGAGTAAATTACCTGCATGAGTTTTACAGAGTATTATCTGAATTATTACAGGCAAGCAATTTGGGTGAGATAAGTGGGGTCACAGTAGGTCACAGGACTGTAACTCCCTCGATGCCCACTTCTTTACCACTCTCACAAAAAGCTAGACCTGACATTAAATTAATAATTACAATATTAAAACCAGCTACTCTGGTAAATTAAAGTTGTGGACTTTATATAATTAGGCTTGCTGGGTACAGAAAATATAATTGGTATTAACACTTACCATTTAATTGCTGTAGATGGATCACACCACAACACCTACCTAGACCCTACACTGGCCAGCTAGAGATCTAAATGCAAGGACTAATGGTGCACTTCCCTGTGAGTGATGTTCGCATCCCTTATATTCTGCCATCCACACGTAATTCTTGAGGTCCCACAAATTTCCTGTCCCAGTTCTTCAGCAGGGGACATTAACACGGGTTCCTAATTACAAATTCAGGCCAAAAAAACCTGATTGACCTTCCAGAACGCCTGATTACATTGCACAACTAAGTTCAGTGTTCACACATCAAATTCAATATGGCGTCTCCTCCCCCCCAGGGTCACTCGGGTTGATGTGCACCTCAGGAGATGTGCTCAGTATTATTCTCACCACAAGATCCTTTTTCTTGAGTGAGGTTTGCAGTCTTTGGCCACCTAGCCTCTACTCTTTCTGCGGTTTTCTTTACCCTTCCCCGATTTTCATGACTTTGCATTTTGCGGGGTTAAATTCAAAGAGCCAGTTGCTGGACCAGGCTTGCAGCCTGTCCAGGTCTCTTTGTAATCCAGCCTGATCCTCATCCGATTTAATTCTCCTCATTAACTTCACGTCAAAAACAGCACTGGTCCTTGGACTGACCCCTGTGGAGCCCGCTCGTCACAGGCGCCTACTCTGACATCTCTTCACGTGCCATTACTCGTTGTTGCCTCCCTGTCAGGAATTCTTTGATCCATTGCAGTGCCTTCCTGTTATGATTGCCTTGTACTCCAGCTTTTGTACTAATCTCTTGTGAGAAACTGTGTCGAAGGCCTTCTTGTAGTCTTGTGTGTGTGTGTACTTACGTAATTAATCATATTAATTTATCATAATATTCAAAAAAGTCAATTGCTGTGGTATTCAATACTTACTTTTATTAATCATTCTGATAGTTAACCACTATGGGAAATAAAAAAAATTCCAGTGTCTCTTCGCCTCCATTGTCTCCCTAATTTGCATCTGTGGCGCCTTCTTATCCCTGTTGTTGGTAAAAGGAAAACTTTATCTATTCTTTCATATCCTGTTGATGACTTTATATGTGGGGTTACAATGTTTCCATTTTTCCTTCTTTCAAACAGTGTCGACATCTTTGAATGTGTGTGTGTGTTTGTGCGTGTGTACGTGCTCATCTAATTGTACTCACCTAATTGTGGTTTCAGGGTTCGGGTCACAGCTTCTGGCCCTGCCTCTTCACTGATCGCTACTAGGTCCTTTCTCTCCCTGCTCAATGAGCTTTATCAAACCTCATCTTAAAACTATGTATGGTTCCTGCCTCCACTACGCCCCTTTCCAGACTATTCCATTTCCTGACAACTCTATGACTGAAGAAATACTTCCTAACATCCCTTTGACTTATCTGAGTCTTCAACTTCCAATTAGGACCCCTTGTTTCTGTGTCCCATCAATGGAATATCCTGTCGTTGTATACCTTTTCAATTCCTCGCAGTATTTTATATGTCGTTATCGTGTCTCCCCTAACCCTCCTGTCCTCCAGTGTCGTCAGGCCGATTTCCCTTAATCTTTCTTCGTGTGTGCATAAATACCAGGCCCCTTTAGCCCAAAGTGGCTTCTTAGATTTATTAGAATGTGAAGGGCCTTAATTAACCACCTTTGCTGAACTCTGGTTCACTAACTATACTGTATAAACTAGACTTTTATTTTCAATGTTATTTTATGCCTAGGGTTATTGTTATTATAGACGTCTTATATAACTCAACTCACAAATTCGTAATAACACGATTGCAAACAATTAAGTATCAGTAAACAGAGTTTCCAAACCAAACTCTTCACCTTCATCATCAGAAGCATCAGGAGTAAATATGGTAACAACGTCACGAGCCATACCTCTTGTAACATTGTCACGAGCCATACCTCTTGTAACATTGTCACGAGCCATACCTCTTGTAACATTGTCACGAGCCATACCTCTTGGACATTGTCACGAGCCATACCTCTTGTAACATTGTCACGAGCCATACCTCTTGTAACATTGTCACGAGCCATACCTCTTGTAACATTGTCACGAGCCATACCTCTTGTAACATTGTCACGAGCCATACCTCTTGTAACATTGTCACGAGCCATACCTCTTGTAACATTGTCACTAGCCATACCTCTTGTAACATTGTCACGAGCCATACCTCTTGTAACATTGTCACGAGCCATACCTCTTGTAACATTGTCACGAGCCATACCTCTTGTGACATTGTCACGAGCCATACCTCTTGTAATATCACAAACAAAAAAACGATCTTGGCTTCTCTTTCCAAACCTTGGAGTCAGTTTCTCTCCACACTAGTGGTTTTTTACTTTCCAATAGACCCAAACATTATATCCTAACATAAGATTTACTCCTTCAGATATTTCATTAGAAATACGTACAAGAAGGTAATCAGTTTGGTAGAAAGATTCTACTCTCAGTCTTTGTACAGATTGCCTTACTGTAGAACTTGTAAAACTTTACAATAAAATATCTAATCCAGTATAAGTATTCAAAGACTCTGGCAACACACCAGAACGCAATAAACTATAAGTGTAACATCCATCTCGGGAAGACAGTACTTTCTCAACCCTACCCTTATGTAAAACAACGGTGGGCATACTAGAAGATGCTCTCATACTTTTGTTTAAACTATTCCATAGACTCCCATCTTTATGTGAAGATTTAATACGGGCTGCTGGGTGTATCTCAGCAACAGTAGTTACAAGAGTGGGCTCATGCTGCCTGATCCATCAGTTGGATCCTACAAAAACGTGAGGATGTTTCCCATCTTTCATGCTGCCTCATCCATCAGTTGGATCCTACAAAACTTGAGGATGTTTCCTCTTTCATGCTGCCTGATCCATCAGTCTGATCTGATCTCTTCTTTTACAGTAAAAGCAAGTATAAACTTTAGAAGTGCTTTTACCATTAGACTTAGGACTGGTACTTAACCTTTGAGTATCTGAACAATTATCTGGATTGGAATTAGCCGACCACTGAGCTCCTTTAAACTTACCATTATCTTTGCCATGGAATTTTGCTCACTGACTTTATTTGTCCCTGAAAATTTTTGTTATGAAAATAAAATTTAAAACTAGGCTTATAATGAGTGGGAGAAAAATCAGAATGAGAAAGATTATTATTTCTCCTATCTTTTGGTTAATTAGAAATTTCCCACCTAATTCCAAAGCTCTATTAAAATTGTCAGAACCTTTACCCCAAATATCTTCTGAGTTCAGCAAAATTAATTATGCGATGAGATCTACTAATTTCTCAAATTTTTCCTTTACTTATTTCCAAAGTGAATTTCAAAAGTCAATCAATGGATATCCATACTGAAACTGAAAGCTCTTGCATTTTTTCTCTATTTTTTCAAAGAATATTCAGAAAAATTATTCCCCTCACGTATCTGCTCTTTGTAATATTTTACCAACAGGCTGTGTACTAACTAGAGTAGTCCACTCCACTTGTGGCCACTTTTGTGATTCAGCTGTTTTCTCAGAGTGAACAAAAATCTGTCAGGTCCTTGCCCTGAACATTGAAATGGTAGAAATTGTCGTTCCCTTTCCCTTGCTGCCTCTTTAACCTACACACCTTCTCTTTCTTCCTGAATGTTTACTAGATTAGCAAGAATTCTTAATTCTTCTTCTTGAAACCTTTCTGCTTCAGCTTGTATCAAAGATAACTTTAGTCTCATCAACTCTGTTTCCTTATCACCTTGGGTAGTTGATCCTCAGCCACATCTGCTGGAAGACATGTTCACTCGTCAATTATTATTATCATCTATAAAGCCTGAAAAGTTATTAGATTCAACTCTTATCATGTGTAAATATCAGTGGTTGAAAGTTAATTCACAGTCAAAATATAGCAATACATATTGAATGCATAAAACATTCACATAGTATTTACTAACAACGACAAAAAAAAATATGAATCAAAATGTATTACCAACCACTAAGATGAAAATAATCTGCAAAAGCTTTACGACATTAATACCAATTTTACATCCGATGAAATACTATTTCTATTAATATTAATATTTCATATCAGTAACACATACTATAGTATAAAAAAACATGGCATGAGTTATCGTTACACAGGTACCTCTTAAGGACAGCTGTGCCTATGTTACGTTTTACTGCGACTGTACAGATTCATAGGCCTGCATATCAAGCTCCTTAAGCTCACAGTGGCTTTTTAGACATGTAAAAGTATGAGAGGCCGTAACTACCCTTTCTGAACTCCTCAGGTTCACCAACTGTACTGTATTTTACTGGTCAACAATACTGTACATGTCAACATTTGTTGAAAAGTTGTATGCTTCTTTAATGAGATTAGTTAATTCTTATGTATTTTCATGTCGTGAATCCAAATATCACCTTGAAAAATGCTTATTGGTTTAAACATACGAGACATGTAACGTACAATATGTGTCAGTATGTTTTAAACTCTGGTACCATTTTTCCATGGTTGAAATATCTTTGTGAAACCATTCACCATGTTCGTCACTACGTGCCCCACATTTAGCTGGAAAAAGTGTGAATGTGATTACAAGAAGTGGATTTTAAGTGACATGTTACATCCCATGTTCTTGTAAGCCTTGATGAGGTTTTCCACCAATTCTTCATAGTTCCCTTTCCCCTTCTGTTTCCCAGAAATCCCTTCGCCACTAACTTGAATGCTTCCCAAGCAGCTTTCTCCTCCCCATGAAGGTCTGATTCAAAGAAACTTTCGAATCTGAGGCGCGCTGTATAACCCCTGTGGTTTAGCGCTTCTTTTTGATTATAATAATAATCGAATCTGAGGACCATTGAAGACTCCCTCTCTTATCTTAGCGTCGTTCAGTGAGGGGAATTTTGATGTTAAATACTTGAATCCCTGACTGGATTTATCCATAGCTTTTACAAAGTTTTTCATGAGCCCCAGTTTTATGTGTTGTGGTGGTAGCAAAATTTTGTTTGGTTCAATGAGAGGTGGATGTTGAACATTGTTCATCCCAGACTCCAGTGATTGACGAGGTGGCCAGTCTCTCCTGATGTAGTGGCAACCTCTTGCACGACTGTCCCAGTCACATAGAAAGCAGCAGTACTTGGTGAATCCGCCCTGCAAGACCATCCCAAGAACAACAACCTTTAAGTCACCACGGAGCTGCCATTGATGTGCATCATATTTCATACATTGCATTCAGTAGGAAAATAAAATTAATATAATGTGCCTCAAATGCATATCAATAGTTTGCTCAGTGAATGTTTATTATAAGTTTAAAAAGTGTTTGGCTAAGAAAATCACCAACCTTTCACCTCAACATATAAACTAGCACAGCACAACCACCTTCTATGACTGCTGGAACAATAATGTAGGTCAGTGAGACTGTGAGTGTGGTAAGAAACACACTGCCGCAAGCCTGTTGCAACCTGTTGTGACACGTAGGTGTTGGAACCTATTGTGACACGTAGGTGCATATTGAAAAGTATAGCTAACAATTTTAACCATGATATTCATTATCAGTGACCTAAAATTAGTTGGCAATTGCTACTCTGTTCTCGAAAGCATTTTGGTTATTGACCAATGTATTCAATGTTATTTTATATCTAAGATAATTATTATATGTGTATGAGGCACTATACAATAAAAGTGTTACTCAGAACAACATCTGCTCAAGTATCATGACAAACCACAACACTCTCAATAACAATAATGGTTACTGAGAAAAAGCTCTTTAGAAAATGCTATACATTTTAATATTAATATTATTTACAATACATATACAAAAATACAGAAAGGGTGAACCATGTTACTTCTCATGTCATAACTAGCATTCACTACAGTCCCTATTAATAATGATAAATTCTCAAGGTCTTACCTTGAAATTACAATTGGAGTCTCATACCAAATGAGTGCGCACAATAACATCATTATTTATGTCCAAGCTTTGCTGCCTTCCTAGTGTCTTAACACTATGTAGCATCTAAGAACAACTCAGAACAACTCAACAACAGCCAGAATACCACTTACACCCTGGGCACCACAAAAACGTGCCCAGCTAAGAATAAACACCTGCTTCCACCCCATGATGGTCAGAGAGGGAGAGAGAGAGAGAGGGGAGAGAGAGAGAGAGAGAGAGAGAGAGAGAGAGAGAGAGAGTTAGGGAGAGTGTGAGCGTTTTCAAAACCAACAAACCCACAGAAAACAAAAGAGCCTCTTTATGTTATGATTAACTATAATATCTTTACACTTGTTTTTTCTCTTGTTAAATATTATACAACACCTATTTCACATAATAATACATAAAAGTTTTTAAAGTATATTTTTGCTGCAGTGTCTATACATACAAGACAAAAGAGGATCACTGACTATGATGGTGTATATGGTATTCCAGCTTCTTCAAAATAAGTCATTCGGTCTTTTTTTCAGTACAAGTCAGTCACGCCATTACGTTCACCATAGCTCATCTTTCTCAAAAAAATGTATTAATATACTAAATTATACTCATTAGCCACAACTTTGCTATCTACAAACAATGTATATATACATATATATATATATATAAAAAATATATCATATATATATATATATATATACATATTATATATATATATATATATATAATATATATATATATATATATATATATATATATATATATATATATATATATATATATATATATATATATATATATATATATATATATATGTGTGTGTGGGGTGTGGTGTGTGTGTGTGTGTGTGTGTGTGTGTGTGTGTGTGTGTGTGTGTGTGTGTGTACTCACCTAATTGTACTCACCTAATTGTGGTTGCAGGGGTCGAGACTCAGCTCCTGGCCCCGCCTCTTCGCTGTCTGCTACTGGGTCTCTGCTCTCCCTGCTCCATGAGCTTTATCATACCTTGTCTTAAAACTATGTATGGTTCCTGCCTCCACTATATCTTTCTCTAGTCCATTCCACTTCCTGACTACTCTGTGGCTGAAGAAATGTTTCCTGACATCCCTTTGACTCATCTGAGTCTTCAGCTTCCAGTTGTGTCTCCTTGTTTCTGTGTTCCCTCTCTGAAACAACCTGTCACTATCTACCTTGTCAATTCCCCGCAGTATTTTGTATGTCGTTATCATGTCTCCTCTGACCCTTCTTTCCTCCAGTGTTGTTAGTCCTATTTCCCTCAACCTTTCTTCATAAGACAGACCCCTGAGTTGTAGAACTAACCTTGTCGCAAACCTTTGCACTTTCTCTAGTTTCCTTACGTGCTTGACCAGGTGTGTGTGTGTGTGTGTGTGTGTGTGGTGTGTACACAACAAATTAAATTCGCCTAATTGTGGTTACAGAGGTCGAGTCTCAGCTCCTGGCCCACCCTCACTGCTGACTTCTACTGACTTCACTCTCTCCTCATTATGAGACACTTATCATGTCTGTTTTTGAAGCTATATTTAGATTCTACCTCTACGAATTTACTGTCTACGTCGTCCCACTTTCTGATCAGTCTAAGACTAAAGAAGTATTTCTTAACATACCTATGACTCGTTTGAGCTTTAAACTCTCAGCTGTGACCTCGTTACCTGAGACCCGCCTCTCATACAACCTCTCCCCACTTTCCTGCAATTCCTCTCAGTAATTTGTGCATCGTTTTCATGTCAGCTTTGATCCTTCTGTCTTCTAGTGTCGTCAGGTTTAGCTCCTTTTTCCTCTCCTCCTCTCCAAGCCACAGAAGAAACGTAGGCTTGATTATACAAAGAAATATCTTCACTGGACTCGTCAACAGTGTTCTGAAGTACTTTGGAGTGATAAAGCAACCTTCACCGTCACCTGTAACCGTGGGGGACATGTGTACCGGCCCAGAGGTAGTGACCCGCTAGACCCACGCTACACCTGTGGGACCACCAAACACCCAGACTCACTCATGGTTTGGGGTGTTTCAGTGCTCATAGTGTTGGTGAACTCATGGTGCTTCCCAAAAACCAGTATTATTACCTGTAGTTATTGTGTGGCAATTTACCTGAAGCATTTGACAAGTGTGGGGCTATAGTTTTTATGCAGGATGGTGCACCGTGTCATACCGCCAAATCAGTAGTTCAGTGGCTTAAGGACTGTGAAGTGAGGTTCTTTAATGACTGGCCAGGCAATTCCCCAGACCTAAACTCTATTGAGAACCTCTGGTCAATAGTGAAGCGAAGTTTACTGGGCAAGGATATCAGATCCATCTCGTGGCTGGAGGCTGCTCTACATGAGGCATGGAATAATATTCCCGTCTCTGAATAATATACCCAAACCCTCAAGAATTTGTGTGAGAGTCTTCGTACACGGCTGAAGGACGTGATTAAGTGTAAAGGACACAGCACCAAGTATTAAAAACCTTAATAAGTATGCAAAGATACATACGTAGCCTAAGTACCAGAAAAAAAGAGTTATTAGTTGATATTATTAGTCAATAAGGTAATATATATATATATATATATATATATATATATATATATATATATATATATAATATAAGGAGGTACCAGCTCTGGAACTGTCTTGGGACCCTCATCCTCAGAGAAAAGAATAAACTTGCTTCAGGGAAAACTCAAAGTTCTCCCTGAAGCTGTTTGAAAATTTTCTCCTACCACCCCCTATATTTTATATATACTTTATTTAAAGACAAAATACATTGACAAAATACATTGACAAAAATACAATAGGGAGTAAAACAACATAGATAACAACTCAGAGCTACATCTCAAATACTTCGCCCAGCTCCCCGGCAGTAGGCCGCGTGCCCAGAATGCTGCAGGCATTTCCCCTCTAGATCGCAATACTGAGTCTCTGAAAGAGGAAGCTGGCCGCCCTGTGGTCCTTGGTTTCTATGATGAGTTTTTCACCCAGCTCTTTGAGAAACTTTAGAGCACACTTGCCTCATGCTCCATGAGTCTCCGACCCAATTGGGATGAAGTTATAGCAAGGGGGAAGGCCTTCATATTTGCGGGTCTTTTGGGTCTTCCTGTGGCTGGCGTCTCCACCCCTTTCAGCTACGGAGTATGGCAAGTAGGTGTCTGCCATTGTGGCAGCACAGGTGTAGTCCCAAGCAATCTGCTTACCATCCTTCCAGGGTAGCATAGTGGCTCCATCAAGACGCTTTTGACTTCCATCAGACCTCTGCACTTGGGGTTCTCGTTGAGCTGGACAACGGGCTATGGCGAGGCTTCTCTTTATGATGTCGTTGACCTCCTCATGTCTAGCATACTTCCCTTCTGATGTGTGACACACGAAACCATGAAGTCCGAATTGATCAGCCGTTGCCCTGCCGCAAATACACCTATGTTCGGTGAGTATGGGGGCGGCTAGGCGAAGAGCAACACCAATCCGAATACCCTGTGGGTCGAGTCGAGTGCCCAGGGAGGAATTGGGAACGGCTAGAAGGAAATCTCCTGAGTGTGGTGCCTTCACCGCTAGGAGACGAGCTTTGTCCTTTCCTGAAGCGTTTTTGAGCATTGTGTTCGCGATTTTTTCCATGATCGGTTTGTCCCAATGGGACTGTTTGTGTTCTTTGGGAGGAGCTGGTCTACTGGAGGAGTCTGAAAGGGTGTCCCACCGCACGGCTGCTTCAATGAACCTGGGGTCTTGGGCTCCCACCACACCTCTCAAGCGTTCGGGAACAATCTTCTTAACTAATCCACTGGAAGCCAAACACAACGACAGAAATACAGGTAAAGCTACCTGCGTTGCTTTGCGCACCCCTATACCTCACAGTCGCATTGGGAGGGTTGCCTGCTCCCATTGTCGATCATCTAGTGACAGATTCAGTGCCTTCTTAAAGGTTGATCTAAGGTGTGTGTCATACTCGTCAAGTGTTGGGTTGTCAAAACTTGCTATTTTGGCTTAAATAGCAACGCTCTTCTTGCCGAATAAGGCAAGCGAAAATTTGTGTATGCAGTAGCTTCGCAAAAATCCTTCTGAAAATAACGAAAAAAATATATTTCACTGTGTTTGTTCATTATTAAATTATTGTAAACTTAGTTGGATTTGGCTAAATTAAATTGCGCTTGTTATAATAAGGTTAGGTAAGTTTTCTTAGGTTCTTTTGGAACAAAATTATTAATTTTATATTAACATGAATGAAAACTATATATCTTTAAAAGAATAAGAGAAAATTTTATTAATTTTAAATGAGTTCTTGCTGATTGACAATTTTACCTATTCGGCACGAAATATATATATATATATATATATATATATATATATATATATATATATAATATATATATATATATATATATATATATATATATATATATATATTATATATATATATATATATATATATATATATATATATATATATATATATATGTCGTAAGAGGCGACTAAAATGTTAGGAGCAACAGGCTAGTAACCACTTCTCCTGTATATATTATGCGTTGAAAGAAGAAGAGTATATATACATATATATATATATATATATATATAACTTCATCCCAATTGGGTCGGAGACCCTTGGAGCGTGGGGCAAGTGTGCTCTAAAGTTTCTCAAAGAGCTGGGTGAAAAACTCATCATAGAAACCAAGGACCACAGGGCGGCCAGCTTCCTCTTTCAGAGACTCAGTGTTGCGATCCAGAGGGGAAATGCCTGCAGCATTCTGGGCACGCGGCCCACTGCCGGGGAGCTGGGCGAAGTATTTGAGATGTAGCTCTGAGTTGTTATCTATGTTGTTTTACTCCCTATTGTATTCTTGTCAATGTATATATACACTGCGACTAGCCAAGGAGTCGAACCAATGCTGCTTTGGCCCGCCTCATGGTGAGCGAAAACTCATGACGCTCTAATCCATGGGCCCACACAATCCTCAAGAATGACGCACCCAGCCAAGCTAGGTGTTGTACCCATCATCCGAGGACATACGGTGGTGTGGACGCCTCTGAGCTATTTTCATTCTACTCCCTGTTTCGTGTACTAGCCCAACGAGCAGTATATTATATTATTGTACCCACGAACGAGTGGTATTGATCAATAACAACACTGTGACTAGGCATGAGGCGGGCCAAAGCAGCATGGGTTCGACTCTTTGGCTAGTTGCAGTGTTGTTATTGATCAATACCACTCGTTCGTGGGTACAATAATACACACACACACAAGGAGGCAACAACGGGTCATGGTGCGTGATGAGGTATCACAGTGGGCGCCTGTGACGAGCGGGGTACCGCAGGGGTCAGTCCTAGGACCAGTGCTATTCTTGGTATAAGTGAATGACATGACGGACGGGATAGACTCAGAAGTGTCTCTGTTCGCAGATGATGTGAGGACCAAGCAGGACTTCAAAGAGACCTGGACAAGCTTGATATCTGGTCTAGCAACTGGCTTCTCGAATTTAATCCCACCAAATGCAAAGTCATGAAGATCGGAGAAGGGCAAAAAAGACCGCTGACAGAGTACAGGCTAGGTGGACAAAGGCTACAAACCTCGCCGAAGGAGAAAGACCTTGGGGTGAGTATAACACCAAGCACGCCTCCGGAAGCACACATCAACCAGATAACTGCGGCAGCATATGGGCGACTGGCAAACCTAAGATTAGCGTTCCTTTACCTTAACAAGGAATCGTTCAAGACACTGTACACCGTGTACGTCAGGCCCATACTAGAGTATGCAGCACCAGTCTGGAACCCACACCTGGTCAAGCGCGTCAAGAAATTAGAGAAAGTGCAAAGGTTAGCGACAAGGTTAGTTCCACAACTCAGGGGACTGTCCTATGAAGAAAGGTTGAGGAAAATAGGACTAACAACACTGGAGGACAGAAGGGTTACAGGAGACATGATAACGACATACAAAATACTGCGGGAAATCGACAAGGTAGATAGTGACAGGATGTTCCAGAGAGGGAACACAGAAACAAGAGGGCACAATTGGATGCTGATGACTCAAATGAGTCAAAGGGATGTTAGGAAGCATTTCTTCAGCCATAGAGTAGTCAAGAAGTGGAATAGTCTAGCAAACGATATAGTGGAGTCAGGAACCATACATAGCTTTAAGACAAGGTATGATAAAGCTCATGGAGCAGGGAGAGAAGAGACCCAGTAGCGGACAGCGAAGAGGCGGGGCCAGGAGCTGAGTCTCGACCCCTGCAGCCACAATTAGGTGAGTACATACAACAGGCTTAGTGTCTAATCGACATGTGCCTAGGACAAAATGGTAACTAACACACACACACACACACGCACACACAGGGGTACCGGAATGTATACCTAGATCGGGACAGAACGCAGGAAGAAAGGGAGGCTCGGAAGGAGCAGATAAGAAGGCGAAGAGAGGAGAGAGAGGAGACAGCAAGATACGGAGGACACCAAGCCCAAACAGGACAAACACACACACTGGAAGTACCCACGGTGGGCCTAAAATCACAAAACCCCACGCCAACCATACACTTTAACACCACACACACTCATCAGTCCCACTGCCCCCACCCCAGCAACCCAAAACCCCCCATCACAGCTACCCCACCCCACCACAAACTCCACCCCACCAACCCATACCCCAACCATACAATCCCCCCACCCATGCTGCAACCCCCTATGGGCACCCCTCCCACACCCCCCAACTAACCAAGATCTCCCCAGGGACACAGTATTGGAAACAAGGTTGAAGGTTTGGTACACAAACGCGGATGGAATTACGAACAAGTATGAAGAGTAGATTGAAAGAATAGGTGAAGTGTCCCCAGACATCATAGCTGTCACAGAAACCAAACTAAAGGAGACAGTATCAGATGCAATCTTCCCACAGGGATATCAGATCCTGCTGAAAGATAGAAGGAGCAGGGGGAGAGGAGGGGTCACACTGCTTGTAAGGAACCGTTGGAAATTTGAGGAAACGGAAGGAATGGAGGTGTGTAGAGAAAGGGACTACATAGTAGGTACCATCCAGTCTGGGGAACACAAGATAATCATTGCAGTGATGTATAACACACCACAGAACTGCAGGAGGCCAGGTGAGGAATATGATGAGAACAACAGCGATGGTGGACACTCTGGCGGAGGTGACAAGAAAAGCGCACATGAGCAGAGCGAAGCTACTGGTCATGGGCGATTTCAACCACAGGGAGATCGACTGGGAGAACCAAGAACCACGTGGGGGTCCAGAAACTTGGAGAGCCAAGATGATGGATGCGGTACTGGAAAATCTGATGCACCAACATGTCAGGGACACGACCAGAGTGAGAGGAGAAGATGAACCAGCAAGACTGGACCTCGTATTCACCCTGAACAGCTCAGATATTGAAGACATAACACACGAGAGCCCCCTGGGAGCCAGTGACCATATGATGCTGAGCTTTGAGTACATTGTAGAGCTACAGGTGGAGAGGGAAAACGGTACCGAAAGAGACAAACCAGATTTTAAAAGAGGAAACTACACAGGCATGAGGAATTTCCTGCAGGAGGTTCAGTGGGAAAGGGAAATGGATGGACAGACAATAAATGAAATGATGGAATACGTAGGGGCAAAGTGCAAGGAGGCAGAGGAACGGTTTATACCCAGAGGAAAAAGATTAAACGGAAGGCCAGAAAGAGCCCCAGGTTTACCCAAAGGCAGGGAGGCAAAGAACCCAAGTAAACAAAGAGAGTAGTGAAGAGCTAGAAACGAGTATGCACAGGTACGGAGGGAGGCCCAGAAACAGTACGAAAACGACATAGCATCGAAAGTTAAGTCCGACCCAAAGCTCATGTACAGTCACATCAGAAGGAAGACAACAGT